>CM060634.1:30908714-30951214 GCA_030578275.1 Meda fulgida
ACGAAGCTTGTGGCATAATCGAATGAAACTTCAGGAAAGCACATCAAACATCTCAGTGCCCAGTAAGCCATAACTGATGTGATTGTGTTTTGGAGGCAATAACAAACCAAGCATTTCATAATTAATTCAAGATTGCTTTCCACCTAAACATAACATTTGAAATAAAGGTTGCATTAGTCGGTCCGTTCCACACCATAGACCGAGTAAGCTCGAGCGACACGCTAAACTCCCGGGTCGATCGCGGGAGATGTTTAAAACACATGGCACTGGGAATGAGCGTTTCTTCCTTCAGGGAGGACTGATTTATGAGCTCTTACACAGCCGCAGATCTTCACTGAAATGCTGGGAGTGACAATTCATTTGACCGGATTGGAAATGTGATTCCAGCCGACAGGCTATAGTTTAAATTCAGTTTTCCGTGCGACTGTGAGTGTGTGACAGATTTTACCCACAAACCCTGAAGGCCAGAACGGTTTGATGAGTTGAGTCACTCTCTCTCTCTCTCTCTCTCTCTCTCTCTCTCTCTCTCTCTCTCTCTCTCTCTCTCTCTCTCTCTCTCTCTCTCTCTCTCTCTCTCTCTCTCTCTCTCTCTCTCTCTCTCTCTCTCCCTCTCTCTCTCTCTCTCTCTGTCTCTCTCTCTCTCTCTCTCTCTCTCTCTCTCTCTCTCTCTCTCTCTCTCCCTCTCTCTCTCTCTCTCTCTCTCTCTCTCTCTCTCTCTCTCTCTCTCCCTCTCTCTCTCTCTCTCTCTGTCTCTCTCTCTCTGTCTCTCTCTCTCTCTCTCTCTCTCTCTCTCTCTCTCTCTCTCTCTCTCTCTCTCTCTCTCTCTCTCTCTCTCTCTCTCTCTCTCTCTCTCTCTCTCTCTCTCTCCCTCTCCCTCTCTCTCTCTCTCTCTCTGTCTCTCTCTCTCTCTCTCTCTCTCTCTCTCTCTCTCTCTCTCTCTCTCTCTCTCTCTCTCTCTCCCTCTCTCTCTCTCTCTCTCTCTCTCTCTCTCTCTCTCTCTCTCTCTCTCTCTCTCTCTCCCTCTCTCTCTCTCTCTCTCTGTCTCTCTCTCTCTCTCTCTCTCTCTCTCTCTCTCTCTCTCTCTCTCTCTCTCTCTCTCTCCCTCTCTCTCTCTCTCTCTCTCTCTCTCTCTCTCTCTCTCTCTCTCTCTCTCTCTCTC
Organism: Meda fulgida; assembly: GCA_030578275.1. NCBI lineage: Eukaryota > Metazoa > Chordata > Actinopteri > Cypriniformes > Leuciscidae > Meda > Meda fulgida. The sequence continues at coordinate 30,909,874 of CM060634.1, forward strand.
CCTCTCTCTCTCTCTCTCTCTGTCTCTCTCTCTCTGTCTCTCTCTCTCTCTCTCTCTCTCTCTCTCTCTCTCTCTCTCTCTCTCTCTCTCTCTCTGTCTCTCTCTCTCTCTCTCTCTCTCTCTCTCTCTCGAGCTTCGGCCTGGACAGCCGTCGCATTTGTGAAGATACGCAGATATAAGTGCCAACATGAGCATTTCATATTTTAAAGATGAATAAGATTATATTCATTAATTTTTTATAATTTTTTCAATTTTTTATTCATGAAACGATCCTTAAAAACATTAACAATGGTTTGCACAAAAATATGAAGCAGCACAACTGTTTTCAACAAGGACAATAATCATAAATGTTTCTTGATCATCAGATCATCATATTAGAGTGATTTCTGAGTAATGATGCTGAAATTCAGCTTTGATCACAGGAATAAATTACACTTTAAAATATATTCACATAGAAAACAGTCGTTTTAAACTTATATAATATTTCACAGTTTTTACTGTATTTTTTTAATAAATGCAGCCTTGGTGAGCAGAAGAGACATGAAAAATACTTTTTGTGGCAAAACACTATGTTTTGAAAAAAATCCCTAATTATTATGATTTGTATGTAGAAATGCATTTTTCTCAGCTCATGTGGTGTGGTTTGCCGGTCTTAATTTGTTTAATCTGGATTATCTGTTTTCCCGGTGCGTGAAACCACTTTTACACCATCATTGAAGACCAGACTGACCATGGAGGACGATGTGGGTTTTGGTTAAAAGTTAAATATTGAATAATGTTTAGAAAATTTAAAAATGTTGTGCATTAATGAGTTTGTATGTGTTTTCTGAACCATTTAAAAAATTCTTACATTTTTTATTTTATGGATTTAAGTAACAGATTTCAATAGATTCTGCAGAACAACACACACACACACACACACACACACACGCGCACACACACACACACGATCACTGTCACATGTTTGTTATATCCTGATTGTATTTGTAACTGTCAATATTATGTAAAGTGTCCATGGGTTCTTGAAAGGCGGTATATAAATAAAACATATTATATATATATATATATATATATATATATATATATATATATATATATATATATATATATATATATATATATAAACTGTAAAAAAAAGGAGCATTACTGGATTCATTATTATATTTAATTTAATTACTTATTGCTTTGTTATAAATTTACATTTTCGAAATAATGTCTAATTCCTGATATGTAGAAATCCTTTTTTTCTCAACTTTGATGGTGTGCTTTACTGGTCTTACAGGCTTGATCTGGTTTAGCTGGTTTCCCAGTGCCAGAACCGCTCCTAAACCATCATGAAAGACCACACTGCCCAGCTTGTCAGGCTAGGACTGACTAACTGATCTTGTCTTCAACAGGCGTGCTGAGTCACTGAGGAACGGAGAGCGTGTGTGTTTCGGAGCTGGTGTCGCTGCAGGCAGATGTGTGTGTTAACGCGCTGTCCTCCTGTGTGGCCTGTTGGTACACTGATACATCACACACACACACCGGCGGAGAGGAGTGTGAGGAGAGTCTGTCAGGTACACGAGTTACAGGTGCTGCAGGCCGACACTAATCTCTCGCTCTTCATTTCCCCTTCATATGCTTTCATATATTAGGGAAAATATTTATATTTTAAAAAAATTAATGTTATTATATATTTTTTAAATGCATGAGATTTTTTTATCACAGTATCACAATGACGTGAACACTGAAGGGAATTTTAAATGTCAATTTTTGTCAATTTATTCCGATTTTTTTTTTATCCAGATTATTTATATATAAATGCATTACTTTGTGATTGGTTTGTTTTCCCCATCCTCTAGGTTTTTTGTAAGACCCCTTTAACTAACAACAGCCAGTTTCTTGACAATATCATTCTCCAGGAAGTGACATCATTCGAGACAAACAACAGCTCAAATATCAATATATGCAGCATATATTACAATATATTATACACACTCCATTTGATATAAATTAATATAATCATGTATTACTATATTCATTATTAATATATTTTAAGTTACTAAAAAAATAATAATTATTGATTTTCATATTATATTGCATTTTTTTAAATCTTTTTTGCCCATTTTGTAAATAATCAATACAGCATAAATGTCTTTAAATGTCGGTTGAAATCCTTCAAATATTAATTTTACAGTTTGAAGTTACAGATTTCAGCAGATTCTGCAGGAGATGATGGATTGATAGCCGGAGTCCATGTAAGAGTCAGGACTTGTTGATTAACCGGAGAACGCCTCATGTTGGAGTCGTGTGGATTAAAGCTGAGCTGATCTGATATGAGGCCGAGACGGAGGACAGCACGTTATTGGCTTTATCTTCACAAACCACCGGCTACACCGCAACCAGATCAATCCGCTGCACTCATCCCTCCATCCCTCCATCCTGCAGAGGAAAGCTGGATTACTCAGGGCTTCAGTGGAGAGCAGCTCAGGACATTTGACCTCGGGAGAAATGAATGAAAATATTTGAGTTCATATTAGGGCAAAATATTACACATACCTTTATTTAAGATGAAAATATATTACAAATGGCCAAAACATCTATTGTAGATATACACTTTTATTAGGGCTGCGTAACGATTAATCGCGATTAATCGCATCCAAAATAAACTTTTGTGTTTACATAATATATGTGTGTTTACTGTATATAATTATTTTGTATATATAAATACACACACATGCATGTACTGTATATTTTTGAGAAATATTTGTATTTATATACTGTATATATATTTATATTATATATAAATATTGTGTATATAAATAACACATTTTACTTAAATATATACATGCATGTGTGTGTATTTATATTCAAAATAATGATACACATACAGACACATACTGTATATATTATGTAAACAAAAACTTTTATTTTGGATGCGATTAATCGTTGCACAGCCATTGAGATCTCGGACTTTAGAAATCAGACGTTGTTGAGATCTCTTGTGAACCTCGTTTACATCCCGTTTTCCACTAACACACACCTTGAGAAGGCTTTTTCATCTATGTGCATCTCGTTGTATCCCAATGTAACAGTGATAATACTTTTACATCAAGTTTTGTACTGTATAAAAACCCTGCAGCCTGGAATGAATGAAATATCCATGAACTGTTGATTGTCTTCAGCCAGGCTCCTGGTGAAACTCACTTTTATCTGCTCTTATTAAACCTGAAACCTGTTTTCCGCAGCCAACATCCCAATCAATGTTACACACACGCTCATAACACTCTCTGGAGATCGTTCCCGTGTCACCGTCGGCTCGACGCCGCTGTTGAATATTTCATGTCAGCAAACATGTCAGTAAACGTATGGGACATCAGGCAACAGGAACGACACACAGACTCGAGCTGAGGGTGAGAAGCGAGTGTTTTCACGCAAGCAGATCTCAGAACAGATTCTCCTACATTAGTTGTGACAGTCAAGCACCTGTTCACCGAATACACCTGATATAACGCTAGGGATGTGTAAGAACGGCGTGGACATGCATATCTTCAGACGTCATTGTACAGACTGTTCATTAGTTTTAGCACTATAATTAGCTATTGATATAAATTGCAATTAGCTAACATCTTTCCTGGTGCTCAATAAAGCATGATGTAAAGGTCATTGGTTCGATTCCCAGGGAAAACTGCTTTGGATAAAAGTGCTGCCAAATGCATGAACGTAAATGTGAACATTACATGTTTCTTTCATGTGAAATCATCAACATCTGAGCGACATGTAGATTCAAATAACAAAATGCACACGCATAATTATGCAAAAGATGCAGCAACAAAATCGATATATTTTGTTTACCACAATTTAAAAAAAAGTAATTTGAACTGTTTATCTTAAACATTTTGTCGTTATGACTGCACAGTTAATTGCAGAAATAATCACGATTGTTATCACAACAATCACAATTTTGCTGCCATTTACTGAAAGTTTCTATTGACTTTAATTTTTTTGTGTGTGGTACAGCAATGTAACCAATTGGAGGCATTTCAATTAAAAATTCTGTTGAAGCTTTTGAATCGAGATAAATAAGAGATTTATTGTGCGTTGTTGAGTTTCATTAAGGAGCATTCTAATATTATTGTGTCACATGCATTTTGTTGTTGTTGTTGTTGTTGTTGTTGTATTCAGAATATTAATACACTATTCGAAAGTTTGGGCTGGGTAAGATTTATTTTCTTTTTTGAAAGAAATCTATTCTGCTCACCAAAGCTGCATTTATTTGATCAAAAATACAGTAAAAACAGTAATATTGTGAAATATTATTGCAATTTAGTTGTTTTCTATGTGAATAAAAGTGTAATTTATTCCTGTGGTCAAAAAACATGATTATTAGCAGTTGTGCTGCTTCAGATTTATGTGGAAACCATTATTTCCAGGATTCTTTGATGAATAGAAAGTTCAAAAGAATTTATTTGAAATATAAATTTGTTCCACATATCTCCAAAATATAGTCATCTCAAAAACATTGGAAAGTAAACGCTTTGGAGACACGTGGAACTTTTGCTTTGTATGTGGATTTCAATATTAACTTGAGAACAAATCCAAAGCCATTTTAAATGAAGTGTTTCTTTTGTTTTACAGGCCGGGTTCAATCTTGGTTTTACCCGTAGCTGATATTTCATCGCAGTGGTCTGGTTCTTCTGCCTTGTACAGCATGTAAGTAAGTTTAACTATAAGTGCTCTTATGACTACAGGTGTTGGGTCTAGTGATTGAGGGTTGTCTGGATGCTGCTGGAGACACAGGCGCCGTGAAACACAATCTCACGCAGTAATGGACAGTGATGGATCTTTAACAAGAGAGAGAGACGTCAAAATGACATGACTCTCTCTCTCTCTCTCTGGTTATGGCTGAGCGTGATGGTCCTGTTGATTGTGAATTTTTTAAAGGGTTCTTTCACACCTCATTGGATTTCAATTAGCAGGTGATAAGGGCCCTCATTGTCGCCGCTAACCGACTGCACTCTCTGACATTTCACCAGCAGGGAGAGAATTCATTTCCATCCCCTGCTTTTCCTCTTTTCTTCAGCTCTAAAGCAGAGACATGAGCGGTTGTGAGTGAGAACAGGAGCTCTGACAGCTCAATCTCCTCTGTTGAATCCAGACGAACGGATGGACGGCTGCCATCCATCGCAAAGGGACCAAGAGAGAGAATTATTACGCTTCGCATGATAAAATAATAACACGTAGGCTATACAAATCTCCAGATAAACTGAGCGCCGCAGTTTCAAGGGAAATTGGCCCAATTACTCAAACAGAAGATTCAGTTTAAATGTAAACTTATATCTGTTCGATGGCCCAGTGCGCGAGCTCCTGGAAAACACAAGAACAAGTGGAATCCCTAATTAAACGCAACACAGCGAAGCAAAAACGTGATGCGTTTACAAGCGCCGCTAACCAAAAATCCATCAACAGATGCTTTTCCACAGAATAAAGATGAAGGAATAACGACGTGAGTCTGAATCTGACAGCGAAGGTGAGAGGCAGATGGAAATAGGTGGTCTGTAACCAGAACCTCACCAGCAGGATCTTGACAACTTCTAAAAATGCACAGAAAACGGCAGACAAACGCGCCCACGAGCATCTTGCAAAGGATTCTGCCTCAAAGAAGAGCTTAAATGACAGATGTCTCGCTAAAACCAGCATCTGTACCTCAGATGTGTGGAAACCGAGAGGTCTTCGCGGCTGAAAACCAGGCGTGACGTGAAAGAACAACGACAGGTGTTAACTCTCTTCCATATGATGAGTTTTTGTCCCAATCCCTTAAAACCGTGACAAAACAAAGGGAATTTTGTCTGTTGTTTGGTTTCTAGAGCGGGTCAAACATCCTGCTCCACATATTAAATATAAAACATACTCTGATTGGCTGTCATTGTTTTGTTTTGTGGAACATTTTCACCTTTAGCCAGGAAAGAGAATCCAAATAAACGTCGCAAAAATAACCATCACATCGGGCCGAGCAGACACTTTTAAAGGGATAGTTCACCTAAAAATGAACATGCTGTCCTCATATAGCCTATGTCGTTCCCAACTTTATGGAACACAAGACATTTTGAAGATTTCTCCGTGTTTAATACAACGAAAGTCAGAAAGAAAGTCGTATGGAACAACAGTTTTGTGTGAGCTTTATCCCAAGAGTTTTAATGAGATGATAGATATATTTTTAATATGAGAATAGTACAACACACCACAACTAAAATGATAACGACACAGAGGAATGACTTTGGAATCATTTCCACATATGAACGCTGAAAACATTAACAGCCAATCAAAATTCACTATGTTTAAAAAAGGTTGAGTATTTAAAGCGACAGAGTTAGAATTAACAGAACTGCAGCCTAATGTTATCGTTTTTTGTAGACCTCAAATCCAAGTTGCGTTTAATGTGTTTAAAATGTTGACATTTGAGTTAAATTGCTAAGATGATAATAACTAGCTACATAAGCTAAATAATGGGATGTTGGAAGTAACACATTTCCAACCTGTTTGTGCTATGTATTGTTTAGGTGTTTTCAGAAAATGTATTTAAATTTGAGATTGTTTATTGAAGTTGTAACTCAGTTGTAAATGATTTTACCACAGGTAAGCTGTGTTCATGACACATGTTTAGGAGTGACGCAAGGCAGCACAATTGGGAACATTTGAGTAGTATCAAGTTTAATCAGCACTTCAATGGTCAAAATGTAAAAAATATCTGTTAGTTACATTTGCTAAATCAGGGATTAACAGGCTTTTTTGTCAGCAAAAACCTGAGCTAAATTATTTTGAGCTAAAATATTTTCTTGAAATCACCTTGAGATTTTAACATAATATTTCAATAATGTAACAACACATTTGCATGTTCACAATCCTCTGATGACAGTAATTGTCACATGACATGCAGGTAAACCTTTGTCATTAATCTTTTAATTTTTTCTCTAGTTTTTAATCAAATCGTAAACCCAAGTTTGGGAAACCCTGCAGTTAATGCATACTGTTTTTCTTCTCTGTTCGTATTTTACCACTAGCCTCACTTGTGCATATTTTTAGCTGATACATTTTAAGAAGACATGGTTTATTCAACAACAATTTATTAGTAAAGTCTGAGTCAAGACTTTTCCAACCAGACTTTTTCATCAAAACACAAGGTTGAAGGCTTGAGATTTGACTCTGACTTGCAAAAAATGAGTGTCTGGTGGTCTAACCTGTCAGATTTCATTAGATTTCACTCTTATATAAAAAGTGCTGAACTAGGGTGTGTCGGCCCTCGATTGCGCTTCTGTAACAGGTGCGGAATGATTCCCAAAGACCCGAGAAACACACTCCATTCCCTCTTACTCGAGCAGAGCGTGTCATATCACAAATCACTTTACGGCCCCTCCTCGTGTAAAGGCCCACACACACACACACATTTACTGAAGCTCCATCAATTTGGTTGCGTCTCAAGTGCTGCTGCCTCTTGGACACGGTCATGCACATCAGCAAATGAGCAGCGGGAGTTTGGGAGTTTGACAATCTATCTAAAGCAGGAGACGAGGAGTGTGTGTGTGTGCGTGTGAGAGAGAGAGAGAGAGAGAGTGAGTTCAGGGTCATTCCAATTACAGAGTTCTCAGTCAGCGCTTGTCACCCCTGCGAGGCAGCCTTGGGCTTACAGGAGAAGTCTGCATAGTTGCACACTGTGTGTGTGTGTGTGTGTGTGTGTGTGTGTGTGTATGTGTGTTTTGCCCTAAGGAAGAGCCAATGAGCACCGAACCACCTGCTGGAGGTGGATCTTTCCCGCCCACTCAGTCCCTGCATTACCATACCTGTTACCACTACTGTAAAAAACCCAGTGAGTAGTAGCTGTCTGTTTACCTGCTGGCGATCAGGGTTGTAAAACTGAAACTTAAGAGTAAAACTTTTCAATTCCTAAATTTGAATTGGGACCCCTAAGGTAGAAAACAGGATGCAGATTTCAATATGAATCTAAGAAAGTACGGTAACATTTTAGATTAGGGTCCAATAGTTTCTATAGAAACTACTTGCTTATTAGCATGAAAATATCAAAGCAAATTTTGAATGTTTGCTTGAAAGTTTTGAAAAAACGTTTTAAAACCCTTCAGGCTTAAATGTTTAAATTGCAATTCTATAAATTCTTCTTGTCATTTAGTTCTTCAATTTTAACTGAATTGTAACAGAGGCAGCAAACAGGATGTAGAATTGTAATTTTAAGTACAAATAAAATTCACATTCAATAAATTCACACAGCTGTAGTTTTTAAATGTATGACTTACAAACCCATTATGCTTTATCTTCAATAAAATTCAATACATTTTTCTTCCTGTGGTGTGTGGGGATTTCAATTCAAATTCACAACACAATAAAAGCGATTTATTGTAGAGTAACAAAAATCATGTATTGAAATTTATATAGTTGGTTTATTAGTTTCAAAATGTATTTTCGTGATTCGCTGCATAAAATGTTTATCATCATTGCAAGTGAAATTAATTGTGTTTTAAACGTGCACTGTAAAACGGTAAGCAATGGTTGCCAGAAATTTTACGTAAAGAAATACGGCAGCAACATTTTAGGTTTAACAGACTTAACTTAAATTTACAGTAAAAATGTATTTCGTTATTTGATATAATGTTAATTTACGAACATATTGAAGTACTAATATCTGTTTTGTACCGTTGTAATACACTGAAGACCACCAATCACAGTGGTGTTGAGAGTCACATGATGAATCAAAGCTCATCACAAGCAGCTTTGCCACAAGAAAGTTAAAGGCACAACATGTAAGAATTTTGTAATAAATGATCCAAAAATCACTTGCACAGTGTGATATATTTCCTGCAGTTGTGTACTTACAATATCCCAAAAGTCTCCAAAGATTTTTTATTTCAGAGAAATTCCGATTTGAAATAAGTGGCCATCCTGGAAAAAAATGTCGCCTGTCAATGACACAATATCCGAACTGCCATAGCCATGACGTAACCATGGCGACAGACGTGGACAACTAGGTGCGTACGTTACGTGCGTAACGTTTAGCGGCACACAGTTCTTGTTTCGTTCAAACATAGACCATGGCAATCAGACTTTGTGACAAACAAGGAGAACTAAAATAAGGATCAATATCAGCGTGGCGTTTCTGAGATGCCGAGAGCTCCACGTCCGTGACTAACTTGGACTTGACAGAGCTTCACGAGTCACGACTTGACAGCTTTATTAGACAGGTGAGCAAATGTAGGCTACATAAAACAAATCAATGATATATAACGTTAGCTCAACATGATGAATGTTAGAAATGGAATATGGTCAGTATGTTATTCTAATGTTTATCAAGCTTAACGTTAACGTTACTGCTACTTTTGTATAGCAAACGAACTAACACGTAGAATAACATAACTTTCAACACATTTAAATGCCGTTTGGTGTGATAGTGTAACGTTAGACCAAGTGAAGCAGCGCTGCGTTACCTTAATAAACTGTCCTGTGTGAGTAATCCAGCACTTGCGGGTAGATCGGTAGAATTAAATGTCCTTATTCCTTTATATCCGCGGGACTCGCGTGTGATATCTGTCTCTTTAGCAATCACGACCTGCTTTATACCACTGTAATGTTAAAAACGTAAATGTTTGCACTCATCCATAAACATTATTAGATCCTTCAGCTTGACAGCAAGTCCCATCATTCACTGCGTCATAAATATACGTCTTTGTTATCGTTGGAAACTGCGCCCTCTAGAGGCGAATAAACCTCACATTGCACCTTTAATACTAACATGTAGAAGCTGCATGGTGTGATTCACACAAACACTAAACACCATCATGGTGACACACGATATTTTAGAAACGCAATAAAAATTAATTTAACAACTCTAAATGTCACATAAAACCCTAATGTACATAACTGATAAAAAACGAAGAAATCTATGAAGAAACATAAAATGTGTCATGCAGGAAATTGTGAGAATGTCAATTACTGTTTTTTTACTGTAAATTATACAATTAATTGTTCTTTTTCACTTCCAAAAGAAAATGTTACTGTAAAATTACATTAAATGTGTGGTTGGATCTATCACAGTTATTCCCCGTATATAGTACGGAGACTTTCTGTTAACCAATTAATAGTTTTTATAGTCTTTTACCGTTAAAATCACAACAATTTTTTACAGTGTAGAGATCACAGGTTTACATTTTATTCTATTTTCGGGTGTTTTTGGAAACTGCCAGGCCATTATTCTAATACATTATTCTTAGTGTAGGCCTAATCTGTAGCCATTTTAAATGCCGCTTCTTGTCAAAGCGGTCTGAATGAGGCCTTTACTTTTTGTAAAGAAAAGAGGCCATGTCATGTACGACCATGTCCTCGGGCGATGACTGGAACAGTGAGGAAAATCCTTCAGTTTAGAGGGAAAAGCACACAGTATCAAGCACCTGGAGGACGAGTCTCCCCCGGCTCTGTCCAAACAGCGTAAATGTCTTTCGTTCCGCTCGGCTTCGCCTGCCGTCTCCGGAGGGCTTTACAAGTTGATCATGCTGTTCCTTGACCAAGTGTTTGAGGGGTGAGACAGGCGAGGGGTCCGCGGGCCTGCCGTTGATCTGACACCACAAACCCTCCCTCTGTTCCCAGCGCCCTCTTCACTCGTCTGTCTCTGTCAGAGCGACGCGTCCCTGAGGCCTGAGCAAACACGTTCATGAATCTCCCCTCGAAAACAGGCACGAGTTTCCTCGATACTCCATTAGTTTGGGGAACGGGGAGCGGATAACCTCTCCTGTGCAGGGAAATGTGAGGCAGATTCTTTGCGTGCATGTTGCGTGTTTTAATGCTCTATTTAAGTCGTAAAGGATTGTTATGTGCGGATGTCATATAAGAAAACATAAAACTTTATTAAACCCTGGAGGGAAATAACGGCATTACAGCAGATGAAATAAATACAGACAGAAGAATAAAGTGGAGGAGAAGATGCATCAACATAGTAACACTACAAATGTGTTGATTCAAATCTATGATTCAAATAGCTTTATTCGCATAGTTTACATTGCCAAAGCATTAATCACGCTATACATACAAATTTACAACATATACACATCTATCTATCTATCTATCTATCTGTCTATCTGTCTATCTATCTGTCTATCTATCTATCTATCTGTCTATCTGTCTATCTATCTATCTATCTATCTATCTGTCTATCTGTCTATCTATCTGTCTATCTGTCTATCTGTCTATCTATCTATCTGTCTATCTATCTGTCTATCTGTCTATCTGTCTATCTATCTATCTATCTATCTATCTGTCTATCTGTCTATCTATCTGTCTATCTATCTATCTATCTATCTGTCTATCTGTCTATCTATCTATCTATCTATCTATCTATCTATCTATCTATCTATCTATCTATCTATCTGTCTATCTATCTATCTATCTGTCTATCTGTCTATCTATCTATCTATCCATCCATCCATCCATCCATCCATCCATCCATCCATCCATCCATCCATCCATCCATCCATCCATCCATCCATCCATCCATCCATCCATCCATCCAATTACTTTTGTGTGTTGAGAGAGCGTGTCACACAGCTGTTTATAAGCATTTGCTCCGAATGCCTCATAAAAAACTAAATCTGAGCTGACGAGAAGCTATGTGCTTTTACTGCACATGGTATGATTTCTAATTCATAAGCCATTTCCTTGTATTTGTCTTTTTGTTAGTTGCAGCTTTTAGCGTGGAGAGCCCGGGCCGCGGCAGCACAACTGAACCGCACACAGAGAACTGAACTCTGAGAAGAGGCCAGAGCGAGCTGCAGGAGCATCAAATATTTACACACAGCATTGTGGACTGAAGGTTTTAAGGGCTGATATATGGGCTCAGAACGGCACAGAAGTGCATCACGCTCTTTTATCTGTCACATCCACAACTGTATTAAAAATCACATAATCAGGTGGATCCAACATTGAGTGTGTGCTGGGAAAGGTGAATGAGTGTGTGACTTTCTGTGTGTTTGTGTGTTACTATTGTGTTTGTTTCTTGTTAAAAAAAGAATAGGTGCATGTTCGATTTCAACCTCACATTTTGGTCAGCACCTTCCCCTGAAACTATCACACACACACACACACACACACGCACGCACGCACGCACGCACGCACGCACGCACGCACGCACGCACGCACGCACGCACGCACGCACACACACACACACACACGTTGGTGCAACAGCATTATGAGGACTCTCCATAGGCGTAATGGCTTTTATACTGTACAAACTGTATATTCTATCCCCTTACACTAACCCTATCCCTAAACCTACCCATCACACACACACACACACACACACACACACACACACACACACACACACACACACACACACACACACACACACACACACACACACACACACACACACACACACACACACACACACACACACATACACACACACACACACACACACACACACACACACACACACACACACACACACTAACCCTACACCTGCCCATCACAGGAGACATTCTGCATTTTTTTCACTTTTAATAAAACATTGTTTTTTATGTTAAGCTATTTGAATTATGAGGACTTTTGAAATTTGAAACCTATAAGTTGTAATACCAGTGTAATACACATGTCATTATACAAATTTGTGTCCTCATAAATCACAATAAACCCAACCCCCCCCCCACACACACACATTTAAAAAAAAAAAAGTTGTTTCTCTGTTCTGTCTTTTCCCATTTACCTCTCTCTGATTGTGTTAATTGCCCTCGTTAAAGCATCCATATATTGACCCGGTTGTCCTTACTGTGGTTTGTGTGATAGTTGTATATTTGGTGAGTCTATAATTATTCAATTCCTATGTTCTGGATTCCTGTGTTTGACTTTATTAAATAAAAAATGCATTTAGGTCCTAAACCTCTGATGCTTCTCAAATGTGGTCACCTGACCTGTTGCATGTGTGATTGAGTCCAGTTAAATCATTTTACTGTCTGAATTTAATGCTGTGGGAAATGTTTAATCTTTTTGAAGGCCATTCAAATAATGGCCTAAGGGCAAGAAGATGTAACAGATCACTGTGTGCATATACGGAAAGCTTGTTCTTCAGATTTATTATAAGAAGAACATTCAACTTCACAGACTGGGATTGTGTTCATTATAGAATCATGCAGGACGCTAATAGATGTTGACTAGTTAAGTTGATGTGCATTTTATACACTGTTGATGAGTAGCTTTATCTTGCAAAAAATACGAATTGAGCTTAAAGCTTGTACAGCTAAACTACATTTCCCATCATTCATTGTGGCAGCATGAGAATGATAAAGTGCACAAATAAAGCATCTATAAGCAGCTCCACAGAAGACAATAGTGTCATTATTCAGCTCAATTCTGTTCAATGTTGTTTCAGTTCAGTTCAATAACGGTGTTGACGTTGCAAAATTTGTCAATTATGAAATCCGAAAACGGACCATAATGTCACTTATTTTTATTCACTCACACAGGCTTTTTTTTTAATGCAAAGTGAGACAAACTTCTAAGTAGCTTCCCAGGAAGATGTTAAGACAGCAATAGTTGTGACTCCTAACATTTACAATCTTATTTTTATTAATGCCATTTGTAAATATTGTAAATGTACTGTGCTCAGGTGTTTGTTTGTTTGTTTGTTTGTTAGGTATCAAGCTAACATAGATGATTAGCTGGTTTTCAGAGCATTTTCAAAAAGTAAGAATATTAATGTAGATTTGCTCTTTGTTTATTAAGAACTGAAATTTGAAGCACCAGCTGTCTCTCGTATTTAAAGCAGAGAAGGATCACTTCCAAAAAATGACTTCCTCCGTATTTTAGGCTTGTTTTCCAATGCAAATATCTAAACATTCTAAAATAAAGATACATTTAATGATGCAGAATGACACAAAATGACATCAGATTACAAGTATTGTTTAATAAAAATGCATCAGTTAAGTTACTTGATGCTTAAAAAACAAGAAAAAAATATCGTCAATGGTATGAGAAAAAAATACTACTTTTTCTTTTAAACCAAGTTTACTTTTCTAATCCCATTAGCTGTTTTTTTCTTTCATGTTTTAAGCATAAATTCACCTTAATTGTACTTATTTATTTATTTATTAATGTCTCCCTGTAGTACATTTTCTGTAAAGCTGCTTTGAAACGAGGTTTATTGTGAAAAGCGCTATACAAATAAATGAGAATTAAATAATTGTATCCCTTAAATCTTATCTTTGATCCCAAAAATGACATTTTTATCATGTTTATAAGATTTTTCATGTGAAAAACACATTCAAGGTATTTGAAGGCATGAAGAATAACTCGACACCTTTACTTAATTTGCGGGTTATGAATATGCAAATTAGCCCCGCCTCCACTCGCGCCATCTTGGAGATTCACTCGGTCAACTTACTGAGGTAAACCAACTCTGCACGATGGTATCGCTCTTTACAACGTCGGACACATAACGGTAATTAATATGATTAGCCTTTTGCCTGACTATGTTATCAAACAGCTAATAATGTGTTGCTAATACACGAACTATATTCCCATTCGCCACAGTCTACCTTCTAACAATCATCGGAAACGCTTTGAGCAACTCATACTGACACGTCAGTGGAGAAAGGCATATAGTTCATCATAACATTGTAATATACATCATTCACCTGCTATATTGCAAAATCTACCCGATTTTTCATATCAACAGAAAGATATACCGGGATAACCTGGTTTCTCTTGATAATCCCCTGCTATTTGCTGTTAATGAAATACTAAAGCCTGACGGGTGTGACGTCATAAACATCAGAGATTTCAAATCGTGTTTTTGAGACTGTCTTTGGTTCACTGCAGTTTTAAGCAGAAAATACTCAGCAATGGTGTTGACTTATGAATTTGCACATGGTTTGTCTTAAAGCATAGCCTATTAAAAACACCACATAGGCATTTAAACAACATTAAAAGCTTGATTTTCAACACAGGGGGACTTGCTAATTTGCTTCAAGCAAATGTATGTTGATTTAAGAATATTTAGATGTTTGTACTGTAAAACGAGACAAAAGTGCTATTTTATTTTTTGCAGTGCAGCACAGAATACTCCACGATAGCAGGTGAAAGTTAAAGGATCTAAATCAAAGCCTCCTCATGCTGTGCGCTTGCTTCCAAATAGCCTTTCTTCAGCTTGACATCAAGGTTACAGGTAAAGCGCGGGCCGTCCGCTCACACACAGGTGTTAAGTGGTCCTGAGGTCTGGCGCCTCGAGCGTCCGGTGGAAATCGATCTCCTTAATATGTCCGCTGTAGCGCCAAAGGACTTTTGACAGGACTGTTCAGTCAGGGAAATAATCAGTCACGTAGAGAAATGAAATCACCACGGTGGGTTAAATCCTCCCGCAGTGGACCGCGCTCGGTCAGGAGGGATCAGAGATAATGGCCCTGTCTGGACTGGCTTCAGCCCACTGACACCTGGAGCAGTCATGCCTCGAAGAGCACATTCCCTCGCTCTCTTTGTATCTCTTTATCGCTCTTGAAATTTCTCTCTCCATCATTACCTATTTTCTCCTTCTCTCTAGTGCTGGGAAATCCTAACAAAGGCCATCTGGTTTAACTGGTGACCACCTTCTAAGTACTGGATTGTTCACACTAAAAACTAAATCTTATTCTGCAGGTGTCGCCCATCTTGTGTGAGGATTTTGGGCCCAGTCTCATGAAACTGCGGATATATACCCCCAATTTAATTTCTCGTGCCTAGAAAATTGTTTTTCCATGTACGTGAGACGCAGTTTTCGCGTGCATATGATACGCGCTTTATGGCATGTAATACGCACGCACTCCACACCCTAATCCTACCCGAGGGGTTTACAGTGTATAAATAGTACGAGAAATTAAATTCGGGGTATAGATAAGCACTTTTATGAGATCGTGTTGGAATTTTTTACGTATAGAATACCCGGATGACTATTTACTAAAATGTGCCGTATACAACCAATGCGCGCTGCATGAGATATGGTATCCCATAATGCAATGCTCTCAACTTGTCCTTGACCCTGAAAAATGCAAAGTAACCGTTTTTTGTTTCCCAGATGATAATTATCCATCCATCCATCCATCCATCCATCCATCCATCCATCCATCCACTCATCCATCCACCCATTCATCCATCCATCCATCCATCCATCCATCCATCCATCCATCCATCCATCCATCCATCCACCCAGCCATCCATCCACTCATCCATCCACCCATCCATCCATCCATCCACCCATCCATCCATCCATCCATCCATCCATCCATCCATCATCCATCCATCCACTCATCCATGCATGCATCTATCCATCCATCCACCATCCATCCACCCATCCATCCATCCATCCATCCATCCATCCATCCATCCATCCATCCATCCTCTCATCCATGCATCTATCCATCCACCATCCATCCATCCATCCATCCATCCATCCATCATCATCCATCCATCCATGCATCTATCCATCCATCCATCCATCCATCCACCCAGCCATCCATCCACCCAGCCATCCATCCATCCATCCATCCACCCATCCATCCATCCATCCATCCATCCATCCATCCATCCATCCATCCATCCATCCATCCATCCATCCATCCATCCATCCATCCATCCATCCACCCATCCATCCATCCATCCACCCATCCATCCATCCATCCATCCATCCACCCACCCATCCATCCATCCACCCATCCATCCATCCATCCATCCATCCATCCACCCATCCATCCATCCATCCATCCATCCATCCATCCATCCATCATCCACCCATCCATGCATCCATCCATCCACCATCCATCCATCTATTCATCCATCTATCCATCCATCATCCACCCATCCACTCATCCATGCATCTATCCATCCATCCATCCGTCCATCCACCTATTCATCCTAAGGTATTTAATTTATTTATTTCTAGGTCAGGCCACTGAAACAAACAGATTACGGTTAAGGTTCGGTGTCACTAGAAATGAGACACTGCAGCTTTAAATCCTAAATCTTGAAATTTAAACCGGTCCAAACTGCTCATGTTTTGTTTCCTTTCCTTTTCTTTTTCCAACAGTATCTATCTCTCTCCGTCTCGCTCTTCCTCCCTCAAGCTGTACAGGGAAGTTAATTTGGTGATGATGGCTATGGAGGTCTTGGGAGGCTAATAGCTTTTCCAGGTAAATAAATCCCCATAGTTCATAATTAGCTATTAGCATGCGTGTCAACTGTTTGCTCTGAGCGCAGGTCACGTGTCTCTTATATTTACATCACAGAGGTTTTCACTGTTAGCAGGTTTCGTTTGTGAGCTGAGGGTATTCAAGCAGTTAAGCATTTTAACGCACACATGCTAATCTGAACTATCCAAACAAAACCTTGATCCATAGTGATTCTGAGATTTATAAGCTTTGTTGGTGGAAAAAATAGCATCTTCAGTCACTGGCACTGTCTGCATCACTTTTGCGAGCGATAACTTTAACCAGAGTATTAAGACCTCGACATTCTTTTAAAAAAAAAAATTCATTTAAGGTACTTTAGTTATTTTAAGTTTTTATTAATTTATTATTATTTAAAGCTATTTTAAGTCATTTATAACTATTTTAAGTCATTTATTTATTTTAAGGTATTTTATTAAAGGTGTTTTATTTATTTATTTTTAAGGTATTTATTTATTTTAAGGTTTTGTATTTATTTTTAATCATTTATGCATTTATTTATTTTAAGGTTTTCATTTTATTTATTTATTTATAAATTAATTTAAAGGTATTTTAGGTTATTTATTTTTAAGGTTTTGTATTTTATTTATTTTTACAGTTATTTAATTTAGTTTTTAAAGGTATTTATTATTTATTTTTAATGCATTTTATTTATTTTAGGTAAGGTATTTTATTTATATATTTAATTTTACGGTATTTTATTTATTTTGCAATATTTTATTTATATATTTTTATTTATGAAAACAGACACGGGTGACTTGACGAAACGTTTGCATCACTTTAGCACACTTTAACTTGAATACTTTTTAGTGCATAAACTTTTATTTTGTTCAGTGTATACTCCTTAGTATGTAAAGTACTACACTTATTTTTTAGGAAAATCAACATTATTTAAATGGCACCATTAACAATGCACTATTTAACCGCCTGGTTTTCAAAAAGGAACACTATCACGAAGGGCTGGCTCAACTCAATCCCACGCGTTTCTAAATGGACATGTAAAGATGCCATCGATTCCCTCAGGGTTTGATATCTGGAAGTATTCGAGACTAAACCATGTTAGCTTGCAGACAGGAGAGGCTGTGAGATGTGTGAATAAACCTGTGAATGTGTGTCACTACCAAACCAGCGTATCATGTGTTACCTGATAACGTAAGATGCACATCATTCAAAACAAACAGTTCTCGCTGACAGGCCTTTAAAGCGGCACTCGGGGGAGTCTAGCGAGCGAGTCCCCATCCTACATCTCCTCTGTCAGAGCGCTGGCTGCCGGCTGAGATTAGTTCTTTGCCTTATTTAAAACTAGTGGATATTCCAATTGCCTAATTACTCAAAACGATCCCTGTGCAATTAAGCAGCACTGGCAGCCGCCCAGACTGGAGCAGCTTACCAGAGTAAACACTGAGAAGCGCGGTACACGCTGAAGCTGGATGCTAATTGAATCTTATTTACATTTACGTTTGTGTTTTTGGCAGCCCGTTACTAGCCAAAGAGACTTACAAGAAAAAGCAGTTGTTAGTTGTTGTGTTAATGGCAATTAGTGTGTGTTTATTCCACAGCCATTTTATCTTGCTGTGGCGGCCGGGGAGCGATTAGGGGTTCGGTGTCTTGCTGAAAAGCTCCTCAGTTTTATGATGGATTGATGCACTTTTATGATGGATTGATGCACTTTTATGATGGATAGATGCACTTTTATGATGGATAGATGCACTTTTATGATGGATTGATGCACTTTTATGATGGATAGATGCACTTTTATGATGGATTGATGCACTTTTATGATGGATAGATGCACTTTTATGATGGATAGATGCACTTTTATGATTGATAGATGCACTTTTATGATGGATTGATGCACTTTTATGATGGATAGATGCACTTTTATGATGGATAGATGCACTTTTATGATGGATTGATGCACTTTTATGATGGATAGATGCACTTTTATGATGGATTGATGCACTTTTATGATGGATTGATGCACTTTTATGATGGATTGATGCACTTTTATGACGGATAGATGCACTTTTATGATGGATTGATGCACTTTTATGATGGATAGATGCACTTTTATGATGGATAGATGCACTTTTATGATGGATTGATGCACTTTTATGATGGATTGATGCACTTTTATGATGGATTGATGCACTTTTATGGATAGATGCACTTTTATGATGGATTGATGCACTTTTATGATGGATTGATGCACTTTTATGATGGATTGATGCACTTTTATGATGGATAGATGCACTTTTATGATTGATAGATGCACTTTTATGATGGATTGATGCACTTTTATGATGGATAGATGCACTTTTATGATGGATTGATGCACTTTTATGATGGATTGATGCACTTTTATGATGGATAGATGCACTTTTATGATGGATAGATGCACTTTTATGATGGATTGATGCACTTTTATGATGGATTGATGCACTTTTATGGATAGATGCACTTTTATGATGGATAGATGCACTTTTATGATGGATTGATGCACTTTTATGATGGATAGATGCACTTTTATGATGGATTGATGCACTTTTATGATGGATTGATGCACTTTTATGATGGATAGATGCACTTTTATGATGGATAGATGTACTTTTATGATGGATAGATGCACTTTTATGATGGATAGATGCACTTTTATGATGGATAGATGCACTTTTATGATGGATTGATGCACTTTTATGATGGATTGATGCACTTTTATGGATAGATGCACTTTTATGATGGATTGATGCACTTTTATGATGGATTGATGCACTTTTATGATGGATAGATGCACTTTTATGATGGATTGATGCACTTTTATGATGGATTGATGCACTTTTATGATGGATAGATGCACTTTTATGATGGATAGATGTACTTTTATGATGGATAGATGCACTTTTATGATGGATAGATGCACTTTTATGATGGATTGATGCACTTTTATGGATAGATGCACTTTTATCATGGATAGATGCACTTTTATGATGGATAGATGTACTTTTATGATGGATAGATGCACTTTTATCATGGATAGATGCACTTTTATGATGGATTTATGCACTTTTATGATGAATAGATGCACTTTTATGGATAGATGCACTTTTATGATGGATATATGCACTTTTATGATTGATAGACACACTTTTATGATGGATATATGCACTTTTATGGATAGATGCACTTTTATGATGGATAGATGCACTTTATGATGGATAGATGCACTTTTATGATTGATAGATGCACTTTTATGATGGATAGATGCACTTTTATGATGGATAGATGCACTTTTATGATGGATAGATGCACTTTTATGATGGATAGACACACTTCTATGATGGATAGATGCACTTTTATGATGGATAGACACACTTTTATGGATAGATGCACTTTAATGATGGATATATGCACTTTTATGATGGATAGACACTTTTATGGATAGATGCACTTTAATGAAGGATATATGCACTTTTATGATGGATAGACACTTTTATGGATAGATGCACTTTTATGATTGATAGAAGCACTTTTATGGATAGATGCACTTTTAGGATGGATAGACACACTTTTATGGATAGATGCACTTTAATGATGGATATATGCACTTTTATGATGGATAGACACTTTTATGGATAGATGCACTTTAATGATGGATATATGCACTTTTATGATGGATAGACACTTTTATGGATAGATGCACTTTTATGATGGATAGACGCACTTTTATCATGTATAGATTTACTTTTATCATGTATAGATGCCATTTTTTAATACAACTCTGATTGTATTTGTCTGAAAGAAGAATGTCATACACCTAGGATGGCTTCAGGGTGAGTAAATCATGGGCTAATTTTCATCTATGGGTGAACTATCTCTTTAACCACTACACCGCACGACTGCACTGTATAGTCACGGTAATCAGTAGTTTGAGAAGGAGCTAAAAGAAAAGACCAGTAATCGTACGTGTCGTTTCATTCTAATAACGTTCGGTACAGACTGCTAACAAACGCTGCGTGTTTATCTGCCGTCGTGAAGCGTCTCCGAGGTCGGCGGCGAGCGAGTCGTGATTGGTGGGTTCTTGCGGGTCTGAAGCCAGGCTCACAAACAGTCCATTAAGAAAAAAGTGGCACTAAATCAAGCCTGGGAATAGAGGCAGCAACAGTCAGCAGAGTGGAACTGCTTTCATTTATTTCAGGGGCTCGTTCGGGGAGTGCGCTGACAGGGGAGACGCCGCGATGGAAACACAAGCGCCAGCGCTGGATTTTTCAGCCAGCTGTCGGTTTTCCCGGCTCTCTGAAAATCCCCCCTGAATGTGAAACAGTGGATTGATTTTAGCCAGTACTTGTGCAGTGCTCATGATTTCCCTTCAGCTTCACTCTTTGAATGCAAAGGGCTGAGAATATAAAGAAGGGATGGATGGGAGTCAAAGGGTGTGTCTCAAATCACACATCCCGGGTTCACTAACACGTGCAGCGTCCAGGGAGACAGAGACACTTCTGGAGCTGTCACACAGTTAAGAGTAAGAGTGTCCAGTCCACTATAGCCTATGTGTGATTCTGTAACAAGTCTTGGTTCATTTAAGTTTTAGCTCATTTTAAAACTAGTGATGTGTTTGTGTATTGTGCATATATGTTGTGTATGTTGCAGCTCTTCTCTTGAGAAACTCAAGACTACAATGGAGGCATTTCAGGGAGTTCAGAAACACTGACACTGATATAGAGAATTTGTAACTTTACAGAGTATTTTCATGCTCAAACAGCAACATTACACACTAAAGAAACTTAAAAAAACAACAACAAAACAACAACAACAGGTCCTCTTTAATGCAGTTTTACAGCCCAGCAAACAGGTATTAAACGTGTTGCCCTAAAATCTCTCTCTCAAATGAAGCATTTCGAAGTGATTTGTTTAAGTGAATGTGTTCAAGTGTGAAAATAATAAGTTAGTTAATAATATAGTTTTGAGTGCAAATTGTCCTGTTTATTGCATATCGTTGATGTTGATCCTCATTATGTGACAGATGTTTGCTCTGTCGGTAGCTTAAGTGCTGTCGTTAACTACTTTTCTAAATGGGTAGCTTGACTGTAGTTGAAGTACTTTATTGAGATCTTGTAACTTGACGAAGTAGCTCAGTCCTGTACTGTAGTAAGTGCACTACTGAGGGAGTCGTCATTCTAGGGGTGTCCCATTGTCAGGATCGCTTTGATGCACTCAGACGTTCACTTCCTAAAAACTAAATGCACCGTAAAATCCATCAAGCATCAGCTGCTCATTATATTCACTTAGCAGAGAGGTTGTCATGTCGTCTACAATCTCTGAAGTCATCAGAAATAGAGAACAAGTGCATATTTCATAATGCCACTGTACTAGTAACATCTGTCCGCTCATCTGTATTCGTGGGCCTTCTGTGTGCGCATACATTTCTGTACGTTTGGATAGAAATAAAAAAATATGGTATCCATATATAAAACCTTTCCATTCCACAAAAGGTTCTTTATTATGGAAAAAGGTTATATAGAATGAAGCTTCTTCACACTCAGAAAAATGGTTCTTTTAAGAACTAACTTTAAGAACTTTTCATTTAAAGGTTC
This sequence comes from Meda fulgida, assembly GCA_030578275.1. NCBI lineage: Eukaryota > Metazoa > Chordata > Actinopteri > Cypriniformes > Leuciscidae > Meda > Meda fulgida. Next base: position 30,932,693 of record CM060634.1, read on the forward strand.
TGACTTGTAATCTTGCAATTCAGAATTTTTCACAGAATTGAGTCCAATGCATAGAAAAGTCCATTCACAATTTTGACATCCTCACAATTGTGAGTTATAAAGTCACAAATCTGGGGGGAAAAAACCTGCACATCTGGGAAGAAAAGTTTCAGAAAAAAGTTGCAATTTTGAGAAATTGAGAAATCAGGTCGCAGTTCTAATGCAATTTAAGCAGAGATTTCATGTTTTTTTATATTTAAAAACAGATTTTTGCAATTTAAATACAGAACACATTGCTGCAAAAAACCCTCCTTCGAAGCCTTTATTTTTAACAGTGCAATTCGCATTACTAAGCAAAAGCGTGGGCATCAGAGTGGTTTCTTCTTAAAGAGACAGTGTCCCGCTGCCCTTTGGAGGATGCTCTACACCGCAGTGCCCTGAAAGCTGATTAATTGGCTTGTCAGCTCAGTATTTTTATCCCATTCCCCAGACGAGTGCAAACGCACCGTCCTTCCCAGTGTCCTCTTGTGTCCTACACAGCGGTCAGGTGACTGTAGAGGAACCCCCTGTGCTTCACGCCGGCGTCCGATTGGCCGAGGGCCTTCTCATGGCATGATCGGACGGTGGCCCGGGTGTAATTGGTACGAGAAGCGTGATAGCGGTACCTGTGAGAGCGCGTGCGACTGCGCTGATTAATGCGAGACTGCAGAGCGCCTCTTGATGAAGCCCACAGGGCTCACGCAGAAACCGTGACAATGTACCGAGAGGAAAAACCTCCAGCCTGAAAGTGCGGAGGAGGGAACGTAACCTAGTGAGTGTTCCCACAAAATGAAATAAAACAAAGTCACTGTTATGGATGGAAACAGTTTCTGCAATCTATTTCTAATTTATCTTTATTGCAGCTTCAGCCCCAAAGGCAATTCTGTGTTTGGTGTGTTTTTACAGCGTAAAAACACAATTCTGCTTTCACTAATAATAACAAATTATCTTCTCAAGCCCACAGCCACACAGAAGAGGGTGAAAAGGGTCCATTTTAGGAAAGCAATCCACAAGCGAACCTCCGATTTCAAAGCAGCTGTCATGAAAACAGAGAAATGATGTTGGGTGAAACAGCAGAAACACTTTATGTTTCAGTCATTCATGCATTTACTGAAGAAACACAAAATGCTTTGAACTGTTTTTAATAAAAAAAATTATATAGCAGTAGGAAATAGTTCAGAATGGATTACCGTGAATACGGTGCAGTACAGACTTCAGTTTACTGCATACTATTTTTGTAAAACAAACAACGGTGTGTGTGCGTGTGTGTGTGTGATTTTTTTTTTCAGTCTGCTGTTGGTAATCCAGCATTTTAAAAGTTTTAAATTCATGCATTTTACCTTCATGTGTTTGGCAGATGCTTTAATCCAATGCGACTTCCATTGAAGTTACCCATCTTAAGTTCATACATTCCCTTTGAAATTGAAAAACAGTTTAATGCTGGTTAATATAATTTAGATTACATTTATTTATAAATATAAAATCGCAATGCAAATAGGTCTTGAATGCCATTTACTGTTGACTTTTCAAAGGGATGAAATGGCGGTGGGAAACCGATCAGCAGATCAAATGGTTGATGTGTAAATGCATTACCACATCTGCATGTGCGAGTGAGTGTGTGTGACACGAGGATCTGTGGACTGTTGATCCCGTGGGCCAGGCCTGTGGCAGCGCTGTAACGTCTCCCTCTCGCTCTCCGGACGATCGGATGAATGTTTGCAGGGAGTGTTTGCGTGTCCCTGCCGGTTAGTGTTGGGCCGCTGCCCGAGCAATTAATGCTCTGTGTAATGTGTTCACCAGCACTAGAAATAAACACCATGAGACCTTTGATTAAGCACCAATCTGCAGTTTCACAGCTTCAGCAGCGGCTTTTCCCATCCCACTGCTTCCCATCGCGGGAACCTTCCCGTATTCGCACTCGGCACATCGGCCTCATGCTGCGTCTACATGTCTACGCTAGATCGGCCTAATTATTATAATCAAGACACGTCATCAGTTCACAAACACCCCTGCTTTAACATGCACCTTTGTCTTTTAGATTTTTTTCCCCCACAAATATCATGTGAGAATTGATTTATAGTTCATATGGATGTAGCAGTTGGGGAGTTATAACTTTTGACTGTTTCTGTTCTCAATTAATTGTTAATGATATGTTAATTGCAACATATTTATCTTTATACTACTTTAAAATCTATGCAAAGGCTAAATGCAGTTCAATGCACTTGAAAACCAGCAAACACTGCAAGAGCTTTAAGCACCGATCTGCAGTTTCACAGCTTCAGAGCCGCACCGATGCCTTCCGCTCAAGAGTGCCTTTTCCCGTCTCTCTGAATGGAAATTACAGCAGCCGATTTTCCCTCCCGAACACGGCATGTGTGTAATGATGCTCGGGGCTGATGGGATTGGAGGAGGGGAATTGTTCTTCTGTGCATGTATCTGTCCTATTCAATTACACTGCAATCTCTCTCTCTCTCTGAAACACACACACACACACACACACACACACACACACACACACACACACACACACACACACACACACACACACACACACACACACACACACACACACACACACACACACACACAGACACTCAGACTCTAAATTGTGGCAACACACTCATGTACACAAGCTTTTAAATAATTATTAAGTTAAGTTCCAGAGCTGCTGGATGTGTTTTTAAAAGCTCTTCCTCCTGAAACATTTATTGCTCTTTCAACAGTTCTGCTGGCCTGTTTGAATGCACTTGTGGGACACGCGTCCTCACGCTCGCTGAGCACATCTATGGCCAACCGCTCTCCACCCGCAGGTTTCTCGGCTCGGGCACATTAGTTGTTTTTACCTGCACATGTTGGTTTATTTATTAGCTGGCTTCTTTTATGCTTTTTTTTTCCATGTTCAACTTTCTTTATTGTGTAATGTTGCTGTTTGAGCATGAAAAAGTTCGGCAAAGTTACAAAGTCCCTCCAGCGGGAGTTATTCTCTATATCAGTGTCAGTTTCTGAACTCCTGAAACGCCTCCACTGTAGTCTTGAGTTTTTTCCAGGAACGAACACGTCACAATATTCCTCATTTAAACAATTCATACACAGAATAAAGGGGCGGGGCCTGGTTGAGTTAGTAGTGTATTAAACTGGCGGTTATGGTAAGAGCGGGACATTTCCCAAACACGCTGGAAGCGCTTGACCAATCACAACACACTGCTCCAGCCGACCAATCAGAGCACAGTGTGCTTTTCAGAAGGAGGGGCTTCATAGAAACAGGAAGTGAACGGAGCATTACTGACAGACTGGGAAGAGAGGAGCTGCAATAATGTAAATTACAAAAGTAAAATTGAGTTTAAATCTCACAATTGCAGCTTTCACATAATTGGGCCTTTTATCCCTCAATGCGGCTTAATTTCTCATAATTACACCTTCATTCTACACAAGTGAAATTTGTGTCAAAGTATAAAGTTTATTATAATCTGTTCAGCCCGATCTCACGGCAATTCGTACGAATTTTACGAGGTGGCTAATTCGTAACAATTCATATGACCTCACTCGTACGAATTTGTACCATTTTTGCTAAATCGTACATATTTTACGAGTTGCCAAACTCGTATGAATTCATACGAATGACCTACCCCTGACCCCGCCCCTAAACCTACCCATCACGTGGGTTTAGACAAATGAGTGAGGTCGTATGAATTCGTACGAATTAGCCACCTTTTAATCACTAGTACAAATTCGTATGCATTGGTCGTGAGATAGCGTTGATCTGTTTCACAATTACCTTTTTTAACCCTCAAGTACAAACAGACTTTCATATAACACTGGGGTACAGGTATTTTGACACTGAACAAACTTACTTTACCTTTAGTGTGATTGTTAGATTTCCTTGACAGAACAGAGCATCTTTACATCATACACACACATCTGAAATAAATCATAAACCCTAATAGGCCAATATCTCCTCTAGATCGCAGAGGGGTTTTATATGGCAGTTGATTGTGTTTCTGGAGAAGCGAGCAGGTATGTGCTGTTTATAAGTCATTCTGAAACCTTACCTGCATGACTATATTAGGATGATGTTATGTAACCCAGTTTTAGCTTGCACACAAATTTCCTCGCCTCTGAGGAATGTCAGCAGAAAATATTCTGGGTCATCTGCGCTGCGACCACACGCTCCCATGATGCATTGTGCAGCAGTGCCTTCGTCAGAGTCAGCTGAGCGCTCGTTCTCTTTACGGTTTACTGCGCTCCAGTGTTTGTGCTGCAGAGACGGCCGGCAGTCACATTAAACACACACTTTTGCTGAAGCCTCCAGATGTTTCCCCTGAAAACAAAGACTCCAGTAATCTCGCATGAGTTTCAGATCTTGCACAGATTTAACAAGATCAGTCTGAACTCAAACGTTTCTCGTCAGATTCTCTCAGAACAAATTGTCTGAATCTCTACGAGTCACATTGCATGAAACCATGTCCAGGTCACATTTCACAATCTTAAACATAGTAGTTTATTTAAATTAATATGCATGAATGCATAAATGCATTTTGGGAGAAAACTGATTCATTGATTCATGCGTTCTTGCATTCATTCATTAGTTTGTTCGATCGTTTGTTCATTCGTTCATGGATTCATGCATTTATTCATGCATTCTTGCATCCATTCCTGAATGTATTCATTCATGCATTCATTAATGCATTCTTGCATTTGTTTATGCATTAATTTATTCATTCATGGATTCATGCATTCGTTCCTGCATTCAGTCATTCATTCGTTCATTCATGCATTTGTTCATGCATAAATTCATTCATGGATTCATGCATTCTCGTGTTCGTTTGTTTGTTCATTCATGGATTCATGCATTCGTTCATGCATTAATTCATGCATGTATTAATTTATTAATTTATGCATGCATGCATTCTGCATGCATTCATTAATTTATTCTAATTTAAATAAACTAATGTGTTTAAGATTTTTTTCATAAAGAATTTTAGGAGAGACATGTGATGTGGCTTTCTTAGAGAAATGTTCACGGTTTCGTATGATAAACATGAACGCTCAAAGATGACACTTGGTCGTGGTTCTTTGTAAGACAGATCACCTGAAGCTCTTCCTGGAGAGAGTGTAGGTTTTGCTCAGCGTGAGTTTGGCCTCATGGAGAGAAACTGAGGCTTCAATCCAACACCTAGCGAGCTGCCTCACTGTCTACTGACTACATAAGGAACTACAGATGACACCTCTGTGAACTGATGTTCTCCTGAGGATGACGCATACTTTATTCAAATAGAGTTTAAAGTTGGCCTGTCACTCAGAGCAACTATAACAACAATGTAGTCATATGCATTTTTAACTTTATACTGATATATCAGTAATAAATACATCTTGAGATTAAAATCTTCAGATGCCAAACAGATTAATTGTTACAAAATAAACACTTATAGTGTTCATTTTGGATGTTTTCTTTCCACTAGTCTGTCATGAAAAGCCGGATTACCCAAAGTTGCATGAAAACTGCTGAGAAACAACTTGGAGTGTGTGTGTGAGTGTGAGTGTGTGAGAGAGAGAGTATATGTGTGCGTTTGTACACGTCTGCATGCATGTGTTTGATAAATGCGTTCAGCAAGCATCTGTATAAATCCTCCCTCTCTAGGGTCCGTCTCCCAGCTATTGTTTCAACCCGACCAGAAACATGAAACACTCAAGCGGACTTCAGAGGCTCTCGTCTCTATATTCTGTTGTCTGAGAAAACAAACCAACAGACTATCAAATGCTGCATCACTGCACTTCTGTTTCCTCAGGCAATATCACTGGTAATGCTACTATTTTTGAATGCACCCATGATAAAATAATGCACAGCCTCAAGTTAAATGAAGAAATATTTTACACAAAATGGGATTAAACATTTTAAGCTGGCCTTGTTTATTTTTGAGATACTTGAACAGCACTTGCTAAATTAAATATGCAAGGTAGAGAGGTCATGTGGCAACTATAGTGTACTAAGGTGTATAATTAATGCATTAAAATACTTTTATAATGCATAATATAAAGGCTTCAAGTAAAGGGTTAATAAGCAACATGTGCTTATTGACAGAGACAATGGGCCCTATTTTAACGATCTAAGCACATGCTAAAGCACACGGCGCAAGTGCACTTAGAGAAATGGTCTAAAAGGGTTGTCCCTATTCTATCAGTCTCATCTCCCATTCCCTTTAAAAGCCAGTTGCGCTCGTGCCATGGCGGATTCGCTATTTACATGGCGGGATGTGCAAGGAAAGACTGACGCGTCTCCAGAGAGGTAACGGATCTGCTCGTGCGCGAGGTTAAAGCGCTAGCAGATCATCTACGGGACTAGCCGGCTTCCACCATATCTTTACGTACACAATATTAATCTTTTACATTGTAATCCTTTTATTTTTAATATTTGTATATTAATCTAAGTTAATAATCAGAGTGTGTGTGTAATAAGCAGGGTGTGTGTGTGTGTGTAATAATCAGAGTGAGTATGTGTGTGTAATAATCAGAGTGTGTGTGTGTAATAAGCAGAGTGTGTGTGTGTAATAAGCAGGGTGTGTGTGTGTAATAAGCAGGGTGTGTGTGTGTAATAAGCAGAGTGTGTGTGTGTAATAAGCAGGGTGTGTGTGTGTAATAAGCAGAGTGTGTGTGTAGTAAGCAGTGTGTGTGTGTAATAAGCAGAGTGTGTGTGTAATAAGCAGGGTGTGTGTGTGTGTGTGTAACAAGCAGAGTGTGTGTGTGTAATAAGCAGAGTGTGTGTAATAAGCAGAGTGTGTGTGTGTAATAAGCAGAGTGTGTGTGTGTGTGTAATAAGCAGAGTGTGTGTGTGTAATAAGCAGAGTGTGTGTGTAATAAGCAGAGTGTGTGTGTGTAATAAGCAGAGTGTGTGTGTAATAAGCAGGGTGTGTGTGTGTAATAAGCAGAGTGTGTGTGTGTAATAAGCAGAGTGTGTGTGTGTAATAAGCAGAGTGTGTGTGTAATAAGCAGAGTGTGTGTGTGTCTAATAAGCAGGGTGTGTGTGTGTAATAAGCAGAGTGTGTGTGTGTAATAAGCAGAGTGTGTGTGTGTAATAAGCAGAGTGTGTGTGTGTAATAAGCAGGGTGTGTGTGTGTAATAAGCAGGGTGTGTGTGTGTAATAAGCAGAGTGTGTATGTAATAAGCAGAGTGTGTGTGTGTAATAAGCAGAGTGTGTTTGTAATAAGCAGGGTGTGTGTGTGTAATAAGCAGAGTGTGTGTGTGTAATAAGCAGAGTGTGTGTGTGTAATAAGCAGGGTGTGTGTGTGTAATAAGCAGAGTGTGTGTGTGTAATAAGCAGGGTGTGTGTGTGTAATAAGCAGAGTGTGTGTGTGTAATAAGCAGAGTGTGTGTGTGTAATAAGCAGAGTGTGTGTGTGTAATAAGCAGAGTGTGTGTGTGTAATAAGCAGAGTGTGTGTGTGTAATAATCAGAGTGTGTGTGTAATAAGCAGGGTGTGTGTGTGTAATAAGCAGAGTGTGTGTGTGTAATAAGCAGAGTGTGTGTGTGTAATAAGCAGAGTGTGTGTGTGTAATAAGCAGGGTGTGTGTGTGTAATAAGCAGTGTGTGTGTGTGTAATAAGCAGAGTGTGTATGTAATAAGCAGAGTGTGTGTGTGTAATAAGCAGAGTGTGTTTGTAATAAGCAGGGTGTGTGTGTGTAATAAGCAGAGTGTGTGTGTGTAATAAGCAGAGTGTGTGTGTGTAATAAGCAGGGTGTGTGTGTGTAATAAGCAGAGTGTGTGTGTGTAATAAGCAGGGTGTGTGTGTGTAATAAGCAGAGTGTGTGTGTGTAATAAGCAGAGTGTGTGTGTGTAATAAGCAGAGTGTGTGTGTGTAATAAGCAGAGTGTGTGTAATAAGCAGAGTGTGTGTGTGTAATAAGCAGAGTGTGTGTGTGTAATAAGCAGAGTGTGTGTGTAATAAGCAGGGTGTGTGTGTGTAATAAGCAGAGTGTGTGTGTGTAATAAGCAGAGTGTGTGTGTGTAATAAGCAGAGTGTGTGTGTGTAATAAGCAGAGTGTGTGTGTGTAATAAGCAGAGTGTGTGTGTAATAAGCAGGGTGTGTGTGTGTAATAAGCAGAGTGTGTGTGTGTAATAAGCAGTGTGTGTGTGTAATAAGCAGAGTGTGTGTGTAATAAGCAGGGTGTGTGTGTGTAATAAGCAGAGTGTGTGTGTGTAATAAGCAGAGTGCAAGCGTGTGTTGGACCCGCCTATAGGCGCACATTACTAACACGCTCTTTAAATAACAAAAAAAAAAATTGCATCATTGACTTTAGACCAGGTTTCAGTTGGTCAATGGCTCAGTCTTTATCAGTTTCCTCAAAATAGCAACACGCCAACAATGCACCTAAACACACACCTCGTTTTCAGACCAGCAGCCCATGCGCGCACAAATAGGCGCAAATGCATTTGGTACTGCGTCACGCTGAAACTAGCAAAAAACACTTGCGTCGCACATGCCGCTGCACTGAACCGGGTGTGTGATAGTGTCCACTGTGTGATACGCCAAATATCTGAAAGTCACATTTGTTTATACAGCGCTTTATACAATACAGGTCGTTCTAAAGTTGCTTCACAGTAATAAACATTCAAGGAAAAAGCGTTCTGTCACTCGGGCTCATTTCCTAAAACTATACTGCGTGATTGAATCTAGCAAGCAGTGTACAGGTGGATGTAAAGCCAGTGTTATTTCAGAAGTTTTGACTGTGTTTTAACAATGGTGCAGACGAGCGCTCCTCACAAACTCATCAAATCTGTGTTTCCTGAGAGATCTTGGCCTACGCTGGAAGACTCATTACAGCACAACTGCAGGATGCACCAGGCGTAGCTCAGTCCCTCTTTAATATTGCACTGAGGAACATTCCTGCTCAGCGCAATTACAATGCCTAATCACTCGGATGAGGGAACGAAGGAGAATTAACCCTGTAGAGCCAACAACTGCATCATATTTGAGTGGCTTCTAAATGATCAAACCTGTCGCACACGATCTACTACATGCCTTCTTTTTGGCAAGTAAAAGTCTTTCAGTGTGATTGTACAAGCGTCCTCCTTCAGCTCGAGCTTCACGAGTCTTTCTGTGTCAAATCTGAGCTGATTTTATCAAGGAAACGTAAAAATACGTTTATTTTAAGATAAACACTTACTGGACTGAAGCAGATTCACTTGATTATCCATACATATTTTTTTAGGCAAATCAAATGCAAGTATTAAATATGTGACCCTGGATCACAAAACCAGTCTTAAGTCGCACGGGTATATTTGTGGCAATAGCCAACAAAACACTGTATGGGTCAAAGTTATCGATTTTTCTTTTAAGCCTAAAATCATTAGGATATTAAGTAAAGATCATGATCCATGAAGATATTTAGTAAATTTCTTACCTTAAATATATCAATTGTATTTTTGTATGTGGATGCAGCACCATCGCCAACAGAAACCGAAACCTTTAAAGGCGATTTTCTCAATGTATAGATTTTTTTGAACCCACAGATTCCCGAATTCAAATAGTCGTATCTCAGCCAAATATTGTCCTATCCTAACAAACCATACATCAGTGGAAAGATTATTTATTCAGCTTTCAGGTGATTGTATAAATCTCAATTTTAAAAAATGGACACATAAGACTGCTTTTGTGGTGCAGGGTCACATATGGTCAGGTTTATTTGTTCATCTCTCGATCATCATTGTGTTGCATTTCATTACGTTTTAAAAATACAGAGCTTTAGGATTTAAGTATAAGACATATTATTGCCAGATATATGTATATGCATTTTCTGTCAGTAGTCTTTCTGTCAGTATTCTGTGATAAAGATCTCATTGATTTACACTGTAAGCGATGAAAAGCAAGTGTCTGTAGTTTTCAGTGGCTAGAGAACATGACTTTCCTAAACTTAAATTGAACGGGGATTAAATGTAAGTCAGGGCTTGATTATATTAATATGCAGTTGATTGGATGTTGAAAAGCTTCTCTATATGGCAGGATTGTAAAGCGCCACTTATATTTCCTATAAAAAAAATCCTGTTTAAAATGACAAAACACTTTACTTGATTTCTATATGTATAATACATTATAAAGGTATTCATAATGTTCATTGTAATGCATTATATATTTTCATAAATAATTGCAACCACAGTTAAAATGCATCATAATATTTGCAGATTCATTGTTACATCTGAAACCAGCTTTTAATCCATTATATTTTCTCAAGGTGTGACAATGATGTATTATAGTGTATTATAACTGTTATTATTATTCATGATACAATGTTTTATAAGGTGCATTACACAGCATAATTAATGCATTAAATACTTTTATAATGCATTATATATATATATAAAGGCTTTAAGTAAAGAGTTAATGAGCAACAAGTGACGCTTCTGGTGACAATGTGTGATACGCCAAATATCTGAAGAAATGAAAGTCAAGTCACATTTGAAATGAATTTGATTCAGCCATGAAGCAGCTCTACAGGAGACTGGTGTCATTTATCCAGCTGAAGTTAGTTCAGGTTTTCTTTCAAATGTTTTAAGGACCTCATGACACCATTTTCAACTAATAACGGGTCAAATGTATGCATTTTGGCTGTTCATTTAAAGGCATGAAAAAGCATATTTTGAAAATATAGGTTTCAAAGTGCAAGTTTTTCAATAGCATTATCGTCTCTGTGTAATCTACAAAAATATGAATTTCATGGGCATGCATATTACGTGTCTATAGGCGCCTGTTTCTTTACAAATTGGCATGAATAACAGCGTTTTTAGTCATTTTAATGGAGCTGTGTGAACGGGGATCATCTTTACAATGCTATCAAAGTTTTTAAAAAAACACAAAAGAAAAACTTTTCCATGTTTAGTACATTGTTGTCATGTAAACGTACCCTTAGATCAAGTGACTGTCTTCTGAGTTGGGACATTAACTTTTGGAATTTCAATTCCATCCTCCATAAAACTGGTGGTTTTGAGTTCTTCTCCCAGCAGACGAAGGAACACATGTGAACATGCATGTTGACCTTTCATGGGCTTCAGGCGAAAACAGTCTGACAAATGAGAGTCAACAGCCAGCATCTGTATGCCAGGACTGACTGTGTGTGTGTGTGTGTGTGTGTGTGTGTGTGTGTGTGTGTGTGTGTGTGTGTGTCTCCTGAGTGCTGTGTCCTCGTGTAAGTTCTTCATGTCCGGCCTCTGAGCTGCTGAAATATACATACACCTGCTCTCGGCATCTGTGCCGATCGTCTGCTGATGGAGCAGCCGCCACTGGGAAAAAACATCCAGTGTTAGAGAGAGAGAAACACGATGAGACGGTGGATTTGAGTTCTGAGTCATGAAGCCAACCAAACAGACCAATCACGTCACTTCAGTCCAAGGGAAAAGCATTTAAACATCAGAAAAAGGCTCATGAAGCACTGCAAATGATGTAAGATACTATGTATAAAATATTGCATACACTACCGGTCAAATAGTTTTGATATTTTGGAAAAAAAATGTCTCTTCTGCTCACCAAGGCTGCGTTTATTTGATCAAAAATACAGTAAACAATGAAAAATTATTACAATTTAAAATAGCCGTTTTTTATTTGAATATATAGTAAATTTATTCCTGTGATCAAAGCTGAGTTTCAGCATCATTACTCCAGTCTTCAGGGTCACATGATCCTTCAGAAATCAGGATAATATGATGATTTGATGCTCAAGAAACATTTACAATTAATATTAATGTTGAAAACAGTTGTGCTGCTTTAGATTTTTGTGGAAACTATGATGCATTTTATTTTTCAGGATTCTTTGATGGATAGAAAGTTCAAAAGAACAATGAATTTTGTAACATTATAAATGTCTTTAATGTCACTTTTTATCAATTTATACATTAAATTGATATAAAAGAATTCATTTCTTTACTGACCACTAACTTTTCAAGAGAAGTGCTGTATATCTAAAATACTGACGATATTGACTTTATTGACTTAAAATATTTGTATCCCTCTTACGGTTTTTATATGCCTTTATATTTCTCTGGCAAGGGCATCATCAAATGTGGGGGTCGTAGACATCAAAAAGTTAGAAAACCCCTGGTTTTATGGGAAACTTGGTGTAACGATTGAAGTCCAATGGAGGCAAGTGAGGTGAGAACCCAAACGCAATTTATTTACAAAAAGAACACAAACTAAAACAAAAACAGGGCAAGGCATGAAAACTCTAAACTAAATCAGGAACATGAACATAGACTAGAAAACGAGACTACAGGAGCCTGGACATGGAACAATCAATACTTGACGAAGACACAGGGCAAACAAGAGGGCTTAAATACACAATACTAATGACCAGACAAGGCACACCTGTGAACAATTAACAATAAACCAATTACAACATGACACAACAGACAAGGGAACACGTGGCAGGATCACATGACACACAAAAACACCCAAAACGTGACACTTGGATTGTGAACCCACATTTATTATTATTAATATTTTTAATGAAATGATTGTACTATGTTCTAGTTTGATAATATTTTTTATTAATTTATTTGTATTATTAGGGGATTTTATGATGCTAATATATATATATATATAAGTATAAGTAGTTATAATCCATTTATTCACTTTTTGAGCATGGACCTGAAAACAAAATTTCCAACTTAAAGACAACTTAAAAAAAGTTTTTATTTTTATTTTACATTTATTGTTATGAAAAATGCACAAAAATAACGTTTAATTTTTTTTATATGAAATGTATATTTTTCAAAACAATAAAAAAAACTTTTTTTTAAGTTCATCCTCGAATACCGTCAAATAGGGCATTATTTGAGGAAACATTTGTAGTGGTGTCCAAAGCCATAGTGGACTAGGGAATATTGAATGAGGATTCAGTCCTTGTTTAGATTTCAAAGCCACAAATCTAAACAAGGACTGAATCCTCATTCAATATTCCCTAGTCCACTAATACAGTTCACTTGTGAGTGAATTCACATCGGCTGTACTCGTTACTGCGGTGCAATGTGGAACTGAATTAGTGCACTCAATAACGTCCACTATGGCTTTGGACACCACTACAAATGGCTGTTCGCTCAAATAATGCCCTATTTGACGGTATTCGAGGATGATATCTCAAAAAATGAGCTTTCAGGAAGAATTTGTTTGTGTGCAGTATAGCTACCAAAGTTTCAAACTGATGAAATCCGTCTCCCATTTTTTACCACGAACAATACAAATAAGACAAAGTTTTTCAGGACAATTTAATAAAAATAAAATAAAGTATTAATAATAAAAAAATTGGTCAAAAATGAGCCTCGGATTTGTGTTGAGTTCATTGACAATGTGACTTCAAACCTGCGGCCCTGATCGTGTCCACATCTTCAGTCATTTACAGCACACTGCTGGAGCCACGCGATGTGTGTTTGATCAGAGTGCAACGTTTTGCACTCTTGCCCCTTTTCTCACTTTGGCTCTTTATTTGTGGCCTCTGGAAAATAAATCTTGTGCGCTTTTTGGCCGATTTTGTGTGCAGATCTTTTTTCTTATTCTTGATCAATGTTCTGCACAGGTCACACGTCTCTCATGCAGTGTTTGATTGTGGCATCGCCGCTGTTGTAGACATGTCGTCCCTGTGGAGCGCGCCAGCCTCATACTGCATATGTTAATCAAACCCAATTACCCATAATTGAATGTCTCCATTTTGCTTCTAATCAATAGCGACTCGGCGAGGGAATAAATTCGCTGTGATTCCTGTAATTGATGGCGCCCTTGTCACCGAGGGAGAAATGAAACCACCGGCGGACTGAGAGCTGCGTCGACCCTCAGATAAGCCTGACTACAATGCAAATCATTTGAACTCATCCTGATTCCTGATTATTGATCAGTTCGCTGACTAAAAGAGGCGCATTTGTCAAGATAACGTGCCATGATGAAGAGAACATGAGAGGGGTTCATATAAACGAACAGAACGTGACGACAGCGGCAGGAATTATAAATGCTGTAAAACATCCATGAGTGTCTCATGAGTCACTTTAATTGACTTATAAGATGACTGTTTAATGAAGATAAATGTTGCTTACATGCAAAAACAAACCTCCAATCAGATTGAGTTAATCCGAATGTAATTAATCCAGGACACGCCTTTGTACAATCAATAAAGATGAGAGGGCAGAAGAGATACAAGTTACAGGTTATTCCCTTGAGTTCCTTGTAATATTTTCCATGTTTTGGCTGCTGATGGGAGAGCAAATGCTCAAGAAGTTAAAGGTCCTTCAGAAACACACATGTGCGATACAGTGTGACAAAAACAGTGATGCAGCATTTTATCATTGTATCTACTTGCAGGAAAAAGTAGCTTATTTTTGGAGCAAAACAACAGTAACATTAGTAGCATTGATACATTTAGTTAGTTACTTACACAACGTTGTTTTGATAAGATGTTACGGAATGCATAAAAGCGTGATAAATGTGATAAATGTAGCAGAGAGAACTAGTCTTATTGGCAGGTGAAAGTATATTTAGTTTGCCAAAATATTTAATAAATTCATGAGGAGTGAGGGACGTGCAGTATATGACTTTGTGAATGGCGAATGTTTGAATTTTGTGGAAATCTGAGGATCTTTCTGTGTGGGCTTAATGTGCCTCAAGGGTTTCTGTGAATAACAGTTCCCTGACTTTTGTTGGAAAACCATAAAACTGTGGGGGGAGTCTAACTAAACTATGCAAAAAAATGTTAAAGTCACCATGAAATCAAAATGGAACATTCTTTATTGTATTTTTTTTTGTTATGAACGATTTATCTGTGAAAATCAGTATTATTTGTTTTTATTCATGTCTCAATCATAATCAGAATAACTTCCCCTCCCTCTCGCAGCATCTCTTCTCTTCTCTGATAATGTGGGTGGGGCAACCTGTCACTCACATGAGATCAGCCAATAGCAAACCACAACCATCCAATCAATTCCTCAGACAAAATCAAGCCCGCCCACATTTCTTCTTGTTCCAGAAGCGTTTTCACTCAGATATACATCTCAATAGGGAAGAGATGATCTCAACTTCCGTTTCATGCTAACTTTAAAGCTATTTAAAGGATAATCATCTACCTTTTGAAGAAGAGTTTAAAACATGCAGCTTCAAATATTTTTGCTGTATAAAAGATGCACAATGAAGTCTGTTCCAGGACTTAAAGCGAAAGATGCAAGACAAAGTGATGTAAAACGGATGAAAAATAGTTGGAAACAGATTAAGTTAAATATATACAGTATGTACAGTATAATAAAAATATTCAGTTACATACAAAAAGTAAAATGCATTTATATAAATTAGTCCTAAAAAAGATTTTTTTTTACATTGTTTTGGCCTTTATATTTGCAATATAAAATATTACTGTATATCTGTTTTCAAACTATTTTTCATCAGCATTAGGAAATCTAAAATTCATTCTCACACACTTCATTGTGCAGCATTTTATTTCTTTTTGTTGCAGCAACTCTTCTTCAACAGTGTAGCTTACTAATTACACAAAAGGTAGCTTGACTCGTGTAATTGCTTCAAATTATGAGAAGCTTATAGCTTGACACGCTACAGTTTCAAAGCAGCTTCCCCAACACAATAGCGCTCATGATGAATGACTCATGAAAGCATTACGTTTTTCCTAATTAGTTTTCAGGAATCAGTGCAAATGCTGCAAACTCAACACTGTCAACTGGAGGATGATAAAAGACGTAAAAGTAAAAGAAATGCTTTCATTGTTGTAGTTTCCCCCCCCGTTTTGGTGTTTTTGAGGTCCGGTTTGCATGACCTGCTCTGTCCTGAAGACAGTGGAGAGATAGTCGAGGAGATGCTTGTGCTTCTGTGAGACTCAGCACTTCTCACGCAGTGTGTGTAAGAGGCCCGAGGGAATGCAGCAGTTTCATGCGAGGAGCGTCGCTTGTCGTCCCCCTGTAATCGATTCCAGGTACCGCAGAACCATATTCTAAAAAGGATATTAACTGTCAGCACAAGCTGCATACTTACACACGCACACGCACACACACACACACAGGATCAGAGGGATGAGAGTAAATTGGCCCTCAGGAAAGCTCTCATCTTGCAGGTTACGGTGCAGTTTCAGGACAAATGAACGACATTTTGTCCTGCTGTGTCTCGCACTGCGAACTCTCTGGATCAATAATTCTTTTCTATCTTTTCTCTTTAATTTAATTGCATGTACTGTCCTATTTGTTCTTCTGGGTTCTGGTGCTCTGAGCACACTGATAAAGAATCAGATATTTTAAAGGTTATAAAAGCGCTTAATATAAAACCCCTCCGGCTCTTTGGCCTGCAAGTTGGTCTGCTGCAGGTTTGGGGATTGTGTGCTTGCAAGAGAGAAGCCTTTCTTAGAGAGGAAAGGTTCTTGTGTCTGATAATAGTGTTCTTGTTAATCAAAAAAGGATTCTGATATGTCATTATATTGGCTTCTCTTGTGTCTGATAATGAGTATGTCTGATTATAATGTTCTGGTTTATCTGACTATTGTGCTTTTCTGATTGTATTGTTCTAGACTGAATGTAATGTTGTAGTTTGTCTGATTGTAGGGTTCTAGTTTGTCTGATTATAATGTTCTAGTTTGTCTGATTGTAATGTTTTAGTTTGTCTGATTGTAATGTTGTAGTTTGTCTGATTATAATGTTGTAGTTTGTATGATTGTAATGTTGTAGTTTGTCTGATTGTAATGTTCTAGTTTGTCTGATCGTAGGGTTCTAGGATGTCTGATTATAATGTTGTAGTTTGTCTGATTGTAG
This sequence comes from Meda fulgida, assembly GCA_030578275.1. Classification (NCBI taxonomy): domain Eukaryota; kingdom Metazoa; phylum Chordata; class Actinopteri; order Cypriniformes; family Leuciscidae; genus Meda; species Meda fulgida. Next base: position 30,949,476 of record CM060634.1, read on the forward strand.
GGTTGTAGTTTGTCTGATTGTAGGGTTGTAGTTTGTCTGATTGTAATGTTGTAGTTTGTCTGATTGTAATGTTGTAGTTTGTCTGATTGTAGGGTTGTAGTTTGTCTGATTGTAATGTTGTATTTTGTCTGATTGTAATGTTGTAGTTTGTCTGATTGTAATGTAGTTTGTCTGATTGTAGGGTTGTAGTTTGTATGATTGTAATGTTGTAGTTTGTCTGATTGTAATGTTCTAGTTTGTCTGATCGTAGGGTTCTAGGATGTCTGATTATAATGTTTTAGTTTGTCTGATTGTAGGGTTCTAGTTTGTCTGATTGTAATGTTGTAGTTTGTCTGATTGTAGGGTTGTAGTTTGTCTGATTGTAGGTTTGTAGTTTGTCTGATTGTAATGTTGTAGTTTGTCTGATTGTAATGTTGTAGTTTGTCTGATTGTAGGGTTGTAATTTGTCTGATTGTAATGTTGTATTTTGTCTGATTGTAATGTTGTAGTTTGTCTGATTGTAATGTAGTTTGTCTGATTGTAGGGTTGTAGTTTGTCTGATTGTAGGGTTGTAGTTTTTCTGATTGTAATGTTGTAGTTTGTCTGATTGTAGGATTGTAGTTTGTATGATTGTAATGTTGTAGTTTGTCTGATTGTAATGTTGTAGTTTGTCTGATTGTAGGGTTCTAGTTTGTCTGATTGTAATGTTGTAGTTTGTCTGATTGTAGGATTGTAGTTTGTATGATTGTAATGTTGTAGTTTGTCTGATTGTAATGTTTTAGTTTGTCTGATTGTAATGTTGTAGTTTGTCTGATTTTAGGGTTGTAGTTTGTCTGATTGTAATGTTGTATTTTGTCTGATTGTAATGTTGTAGTTTGTCTGATTGTAATGTTGTAGTTTGTCTGATTGTAATGTAGTTTTTCTGATTGTAGGGTTGTAGTTTGTCTGATTGTAATGTTGTAGTTTGTCTGATTGTAGGGTTGTAGTTTGTCTGATTGTAATGTTGTAGTTTGATTGTAATGTTGTAGTTTGTCTGATTGTAGTTTGTCTGATTGTAGGGTTCTAGTTTGTCTGATTGTAGGGTTGTAGTTTGTATGATTGTAATGTTGTAGTTTGTCTGATTGTAATGTTGTAGTTTGTCTGATTGTAGGGTTGTAGTTTGTCCGATTGTAATGTTGTAGTTTGTCTGATTGTAATGTTGTAGTTTGTCTGATTGTAGTTTGTCTGATTGTAGGGTTCTAGTTTGTCTGATTGTAGGGTTGTAGTTTGTCTGATTGTAGGGTTGTAGTTTGTATGATTGTAATGTTGTAGTTTGTCTGATTGTAGGGTTGTAGTTTGTCTGATTGTAGGGTTGTAGTTTGTATGATTGTAATGTTGTAGTTTGTCTGATTGTAATGTTGTAGTTTGTCTGATTGTAGTTTGTCTGATTGTAGGGTTCTAGTTTGTCTGATTGTAGGGTTGTAGTTTGTATGATTGTAATGTTGTAGTTTGTCTGATTGTAGGGTTCTAGGATGTCTGATTATACTGTTGTAGTTTGTCTGATTGTAGGGTTGTAGTTTGTCTGATTGTAATGTTGTAGTTTGTCTGATTGTAGGGTCCTACTCGGTATGATGTAGTGTTATAGTTTATGATGATAGGGCATTAGACTTCAAACGAGTTGGAAATAGCACATGAATCATGTGGACTTTCTGTCCCAATCCATTCTATTTGTTTGGAAATAAACAACTGTTTTCACAGAAGAGGATTATGGAACAATTAGG
>CM060634.1:30956214-30960666 GCA_030578275.1 Meda fulgida
AAGATGGTGCACTGACCCTGACCTTCAGAAGTACCTCCAAAAAGCCACAGCCCTGGATCCCAAGTTTAAATCCCTGCCCTCCCTTGATGAATCCTCCCTTGACAGACTCTACAAAGATCTTGCCACAGAAATCCTGGAGTATGAACCACAGGTATGATGATCCTATTTTCTGTGAATCTATGGCTGTATATTTATTTAATGATTATTTTTTTGTTGTCAAAATGTATATAGATGATTTAACATGTCATACTTGTACATGCATATCTGTCAACAATAAAACAAAACAGCAGTTGAACTATTCTCTATTGTGGCAATTATACTAAGTTCACAGGAGCAAAACATAGACATTTACAGCTGTTATTGTATATGCTAAAAATATTTGTCATTGTTCTTTCAGAGACAAGCGGAGACAATGCCACCCACAGAGGGACAAGAGTCAGCCTCTCCCCCTCCAAAGAAGACAGCAATGGCAGAGCTATTTGGGGAGGTTTTTAAAAAACAAGACCAGGTCAAGGCTCTTTCCCAGATTGTTGAGGATGAAGTTGCTTCATATAGGTTAGCAGACTCCATTGGTGTTGATGCTGATCCTTTCATGTGGTGGAAGACCAATGAGTGCAAGTTCCCTCATGTAGCAAAAGCGGCAAAACGTCTCCTCTGTGTCCCAGGGACTTCAGTTCCTAGTGAGAGAATTTTCTCCACTGCTGGGGACATCATTAGTGAGAACCGGTCTCGCCTTGCACCAGACAGTGTTGATAGACTCATCTTTTTGCACAAGAATCTCTCAATAGTGGATGAGTAAATAACATTGCACTTTGTATCCTAAATGCAGTATTTTTTTTATTATTATATTATTTTGCTCTGCTTTTTTAAATTCAAACCACAAGCTAATTTATGTTTGTTAAAGGTAAAAGTGCACTTTTTCTTTCACATTGATCACTTCATTTACCAGTTATCAAGGTTTGGAATTGGGATCCACTTGAATATTCTAAAGTGTGTTTGTTTACATTGTGTATTTCATAAGTGGTAGTTGAAGAGGTTGTATTACTTAGTGTTGTTAAGTACAACACTAGAGTGTTAATTTATTCCATACACATTGATGTTCTTCCTACTGTGACATTCTGTTTATGCTCATAAGAAAAATAAAACATATTTTTGGGATGAAATAGCAGTCTCTTTCTGCACAAAACATGTACCGAAACCGAACCGAGACTGTGGCCCAAAAACCAAGGTACGGACCGTACCGTGGGCTATCTGTACCGTTGCACCCCTAGTGTCAAGGTATCCTGAACACTCCTCCATCTGCCATTGGCCAGATAGTTAGATAGCCCCGCCCTGAGCTCACACCATTGGCCAGAGAGTTTGATAGCCCCGCCCTGAGCTCACACCATTGGTCAAATAGTCAGATAGCCCCACCCTGAGCTCACACCATTGGTCAGATAGTCAGATAGCCCCACCCTGAGCTCACACCATTGGTCAGATAGTCAGATAGCCCCGCCCTGAGCTCACACCATTGGTCAGATAGTCAGATAGCCCCGCCCTGAGCTCACACCATTGGTCAGATAGTTAGATAGCCCCGCCCTGAGCTCACACCATTGGTCAGATAGTCAGGTAGCCCCGCCCTGAGCTCACACCATTGGTCAGATAGTCAGATAGCCCCGCCCTGAGCTCACACCATTGGTCAGATAGTTAGATAGCCCCGCCCTGAGCTCACACCATTGGCCAGATAGTTAGATAGCCCCGCCCTGAGCTCACACCATTGGTCAGGTAGCTAGATAGCCCCGCCCCGAGCTCACACCATTGGTCAGATAGTCAGATAGCCCCGCCCTGAGCTCACACCATTGGCCAGATAGTTAGATAGCCCCGCCCTGAGCTCACAACATTGGTCAGGCAGTTAGATAGCCCCGCCCTGAGCTCACACCATTGGTCAGATAGTTAGATAGCCCCGCCCTGAGCTCACACCATTGGCCAGATAGTTAGATAGCCCCGCCCTGAGCTCACACCATTGGTCAGATAGTTAGATAGCCCCGCCCTGAGCTCACACCATTGGTCAGATAGTCAGATAGCCCCGCCCTGAGCTCACACCATTGGTCAGATAGTCAGATAGCCCCGCCCTGAGCTCACACCATTGGTCAGATAGTCAGATAGCCCCGCCCTGAGCTCACACCATTGGCCAGATAGTTAGATAGCCCCGCCCTGAGCTCACACCATTGGTCAGGCAGTTAGATAGCCCCGCCCTGAGCTCACACCATTGGCCAGATAGTTAGATAGCCCCGCCCTGAGCTCACACCATTGGCCAGATAGTCAGATAGCCCCGCCCTGAGCTCACACCATTGGCCAGATAGTTAGATAGCCCCGCCCTGAGCTCACAACATTGGTCAGGCAGTTAGATAGCCCCGCCCTGAGCTCACACCATTGATCAGATAGTTAGATAGCCCCGCCCTGAGCTCACACCATTGGTCAGATAGTCAGATAGCCCTGCCCTGAACTCAGAGTTGCTGTGTCGGCATTATTGTGATGCTCAATCAATCAGAGCATAAATACAAAGAGAGGTATTTGGTGATGCACAGGTATATGATATTAGAGTGATATTCCTCCAGAGAGAGAGAGATGCTCTGAACCCGTGTGAAACTCACAGACCGATGGAAAGAGTAAACCCTCTAAGATCTGCTCGACTGCTTTTATCTGTCCTGCCGTAATTAAACCTGACTGTCCCTCTAATGACACATGACACTATTACAGTCCTCTTGATCCTCACACGAGAAGTTCTCTGTCTGTCTCACACACACACACACACACACACACACACACACACACACACACACACACACACACACACACACACACACACACACACAGCCGAGCTGGATTGGATCCAGCCTGTGGGCTTCCCATTCCCTGAGTATTTTTAATAACAGAACACGCCGCACATTAATGCACGGTGTGATTGTATTACTCTCGTGGGATTGGTTCAGACAGGACTACAGCATCAGATGAGCGAGTGTGTGAGTGACTGCATGTCAGGTGTGTGTGTGGAGGCTGGATAATGGAGGAGTTTCTCGGGATCGATGTTCTCTTCTCCGCCAGCGTGGTATTTGAGCGAACGTCAGGCGAAAGCTGACAGTCTCTAATGCGGCCGGGTCAAGTTGCAGAAGCGCAGGATGAGCAGAAAGAGGAGAGTCCATTCTCAATTCATCCTAATGCACTCGTTCATTCAGCAGCTATCCATCCATCCATCTATCCATCTGTCTATCAATATCCATCTGTCTATCTATTTCCATCTGTCTATCCATCCATCCATCCATCCATCCATCCATCCGCTCTATTGTTCATTCTGCTGTTCACTCTATCATATGTTCTATCGCTTGTTCTATCGTTCGTTCTATCGTTAATTTCTATCTATCGTTCTGTTGTACGTTCTATCAATCTATTATTCTATCGTTCTATCATTCCTTCTACCTATTTATCATTCCTTCTATCGTCCATTCTATCTATTTTTCGTTCTATCTAACGTTCGTTTATCTATCACTCTTTCGCTCTATTGTTCATTTTATCTATCGCTCATTTTAATATAAAATAGTTGTGAAAGGAGTCTCTGATATGAGAGGTCAGGTCAAAGGTCACTGGTGTATGTGCAGGTGTTTCTGTACTATTCTGCTTTGTACTGTTTCTCATCGACTCACGCAGCTCGTCATAATCCATCTTTAGTAGGATTTACATTTTTTGTCTCTGAAGGACGTTTCCATCCATATCTTTAAAATAATATGAAAGCGGCTTTGTTCCCAATCAGATACCACACACTGTTTCTGTACTCTCTGCAAATGAACGTTTTCTCTGTGTGTGTGTGTGTGTGTGTGCGTGCATTTCTGTACTCTCTGCAGATGAACATTGTGTGTGTGAGTGTGAGTGTGAGTGTGTGTGCGTGCGTGCATTTCTGTACTCTCTGCAGGTGAACATTGTGTGTGTGAGTGTGAGTGTGAGTGTGTGTGCGTGCGTGCATTTCTGTACTCTCTGCAGGTGAACATTTTCTCTGTGCGTGTGTGTGTGCGTGCGTGCGTGCGTGCGTGTGTGTGTGTGTGTGCATCTCTGCGGCAATGAACACGATGTGCCTGATCGCCCTCATCAGGGACTGTTGAATCAATAGGTTGTGAAAATGCTGAAATGCACCAGTTTCTCTTTCACACTTTCCCTCTCGCTGGACCTGGAGATGTTAGATGTTTGCTGTTGTGTTTCTGGAGAACAAATCTGGCACTTCACTTGTGGTCATCCTGATCGTTCTCCAGTGTTTGTGTTTGTTTCGGCTGTCTGCCACGTCTGAGACACTTCAAATATGGAGTACCTGCAAATCCCGCAGTCAAATTATATTTATTTGACGTATTTCATTTTTTAATGGAATTGCAATTTTGTGTCTATGTTGTGTTTTTTTGCACCAAAAACACTTTAGGTTTTAAATCA
>CM060634.1:30961166-30976166 GCA_030578275.1 Meda fulgida
CTAACCAACAGCTACATCAAATCTGACGCCATCCATTAAATTATATTGCATGTCGCTGCAGATACTTTGTGCATATAGATTATATGAAACCTGTAGACGTTTATTACCTGACGAGTTTCATGCTGGCGGTGGACTTTGAGTGAAAATCCTCCACCGAAGTGAGAAAAAATTATAGCGCAAAACGACAGAAAAGCGTCGGACGCTACCGGAGCAATGAGAGGAATCACTTCCTGTGCGAAGCGGAAGCAGAATCCTCGACGCAAAGTGTTGCCACTACACTCCTAAAATCAACAAAATCTTTACACATAATAGAGGATACGTATAAAATTGTAATTATATGTAGCTTTAATTGAAAATAATATACTTTGTGAATACAAATTAGATAAATGTTATGTTATATTTAATTATTTATTATAATAATACATTTAAAAGTCTTTATATCAGCGGCTGGATTATGGACTTTTTAAAGGTTTTAAAGAACTTCCATGGTATTTGTTTGGTCAAAACAGCTAAATTATTTGTGATTTAAACAGTTGTGTTGGATAAATCTGGCAACCCCGTAAAAGGAAGTGAATCCCGGAAATGAGCGCTCATTGAAACATCACGTCAAAAATGAATCGAGGGATAAATGAAAGGATTTAAGCGCGCGAGTTTCATCATGGGGAATCACCAATGACTTTACACGGGATTTCTGAAGATGCTGGAGTGAAAACCGAATCAAACTTCAGAATAACAGACTGCAGATGTTATAATGTGTGTGTTTAGAGTGACGTGTGTTAGTGGCAGTGCACCAGGACTGATTGACAGCTGATCTAATCCTGTTCTTCATCATTATTTCCCGTCCACACAGCATGTTGATCAGCAGTATCTGCTCAGGTCTGTCCACTGAATCTGTGTGCTGGCATTGATGCACTGATGATGTTTCCTAAAGCCTCGCTCACGAGCCTGATCGTGGGGGTTTTCCTCCTGTATGTGCTGCACACATGTTGGGTCATGTATGGGATCGTTTACACTAAACCCTGCGAAAACCCCAGAACTGACAGCTGTATCTCACCTTACCTGGCCGGCAAACCTCGACTGCAGGTGAGACTCTCGTGTGCTGCTGGCAAATGTGTGTATTTACAACTTATCTTATAAACAGTGCATGTGAAACCAGGCCTATGCAGGTGTTAATGGGTGGACATATTTATATATCAAACGATGTGCACTATAAATTAATAAATAACATAAATATAAATATTGATTTATGTAATATTAAATGTGAGAAAGGTGTTTTCAATCTTATAGATGCCAATGACCCCTTATCATCATCATCATACAAGGGCCCCTATTAAAAATTTTTTTTTATATAGTTTCTTGTATAAAGACCCAGGTTATACTATTAAAAACTAATATTATAAATGTCTAAAACATTAATTGAAAAATATTTAGTTTCTATTAAGTTAATTATTATATTTATTACACTATACTCATTATAGCTCTATACTGTTATTTTCAAAATTTAATTATCAATAATTGATTTATCTTTTTATTTATGCAGATGTTATGTATGTTATTTAAATATGTATGTATTTTAATATATTTTTCTTTTATTTCAATTTTTTTTTTTTTTATCTTTTTCTTTTCATTTTTTTTTAAATTAATTTACTATATTTTTTATTAATTTTTAAATGTATTTATTTAAATATAATTTGTATTTATCTGTTTAATTTTAAATTATTTATCTATTTATAATTTGTTTTATTCTAATCCAATTTCTATGTATCTATTTCTTTCTTTTTCTTTAATCAGATTTTTTTTATTTATTTTATTTATATATATATATATATATATATATATATATTTTTTTTTATTATTTAAGTTATTTCAAACATATTTATTTTATTTTATTTAATTTTTATTGAAAAAACACACAGTTTGAAAACACCTGCATTAGCAGACATATGTAATCAACATTACACAGTACAAAATATATTTCAGTAAACAATAGGAATATATGCAATAACAGTGATATATTGTATGTGTTTCTTCAGCTCAGCGTCTACACTGCGTTGAGGCCGAATGCTGACGGAGGACACAGTCTGATCCACAGAGAGGAAGAGTTTGATGTGAACACCAGGTTTGAGAGGTACAGGGAATCTAGTAACTCATCATATCACTGTTACTCTGCATTCCTGTCCAGTAGGGCTTCATTTGTGTGCTTTCTAGACAACTACTGCATACCAGATTTGCTTTCTCACAGTTATACTTCTATCTTTTTAAGGTTAATTAATGTGTCTTTGCCGAAGAAGACACGCAAGAACGGCACGCTGTACGCTATGGTGTTCCTGCACCAGGCTGGAGTCACGCCATGGCAGGATCCGCATCAGGTGCATTTAGTCACGCAACTGACCACATACATGATGCCGAAGCCTGCAGAGATCAGCCTGATCACGGGACAGGACGGCCCACAGGTGAGCTGACACCCCCAGTAAACAGCCCAGCAAGCAACCTTATGTTTACAAGACTTCGAATAACACAGCCCAGACGTCTTATAAAGCAATAAGCCCCGCGGAGCCGTGCTGCTCTATGCCTGGTTCAGATTACACGATTTTTTTGTCTGTTACGATAGTCACTGTGTCAGATTACAAGATTTTGTCTCCTAAAATCTTGTCGTGTCGTGGACAAGAAACATGTAAGACTACACGTTGCTTTCCGACCAGTCATCGCGAGCCGTCTCACACACACACACACACAAACTCACTCACTCACTCACTCACTCGCTCACTCACTCACTCACTCACTCACTCGCTCACTCACTCACTCACTCACTCACTCACTCACTCACTCTCACTCACCTTCACTCACACACACTCACTCACTCACTCACTCACTCACTCACTCACTCACTCACTCACTCACTCACTCACACACACTCACTCACACTCACTCACACTCACTCACACTCACTCACACTCACTCACACTCACTCACACTCACTCACTCACACTCACTCACACTCACTCACACTCACTCACACTCACTCACACTCACTCACACTCACTCACACTCACTCACACTCACTCACACTCACACACTCACACTCACACACACACACTCACACACTCACTCACTCACTCACTCACTCACTCACTCACTCACTCCAGCACACACTCACTCACTCACTCACTCCTGCACACACACACACACACTCACTGTAAGACTACATGTTGCTTTCCGACCAGTCATCGCGAGCCGTCTCACACACACACACAAGCGCACTCACTCACCCCACTCACTCACACATACTCACACTCACACTCACACACACTCACTCACACACAGTCACACTCACTCACACATACTCACACTCACACACACTCAATCGCTCACAGTCACACACACTCACACGCACACTCACTCGCTCCACACACACACACACACACACACACTCACTCGCTCACTCACTTGCGCACACACACGCTCACTCACCTTCACTCACGCACACACACACACACTCACTCACTCACTCACTCACTCACTCACTCACTCACTCACTCCTGCACACACACACTCCCTCACTCACTCACTCACTCACTCACTCACTCCTGCACACACACACACACACACACACACACACACTCACTCACTCACTCACTCCTGCACACACACACACTCACTCACTCCTGCACACACACACTCACTCACTCACTCACTCACTCCTGCACACACACACACACTCACTCACTCACTCACTCCTGCACACACACACACACTCACTCACTCACTCACTCCTGCACACACACACACTCACTCACTCCTGCACACACACACACACACACACTCACTCACTCACTCACTCACTCACTCACTCACTCACTCACTCCTTCACACACACTCACTCACTCACTCACTCACTCACTCACTCACTCACTCACTCACTCCTTCACACACACTCACTCACTCACTCACTCACTTACTCCTGCAAACACACACACTCACTGTAAGACTACACGTTGCTTTCCGACCAGTCATCGCGAGCCGTCTCACACACACACACACACACACACACACACACTCGCTCACTCACTCACTTGCACACACACACACACGTAAAAAAATTAAACATGCTAGTCTTTTTATCCTGATGTGGTGAAGCATCGCAGACTTGACGTCGGTTGTCGTCCACTACGACACACTACACGAGATGAAGCGATCGAATCTAGCGTCGCGCCGGCCGTTGTCGTTTCCGAATCCCCACGACACCCTACGTCAAACAGATCATGCCAAAATCGGGCAAAGAGGTTGCTAAGCAACACATGCAGCAACAAAGCATCACAAAAGGCATTACTGATGTAATGTGCTCACAGGTGTATGTGTGTGTGTGTGTGTGTGTGTGTGTGTGTGTGTGTGTGTGTGTGTGTGTGTGTGTGTGTGTGTGTGTGTGTGTGTGTGTGTGTGTGTGTGTGTGTGTGTGTGTGTGTGTGTGTGTGTGTGTGTTGAGTCATTTACAATGGCTTCGAACGCGGCTCAAACAATCAGAATCAAGGACTGACCGATTTATGAAACAAGGAAAAATTTGAGCTGTCTTTGAAAGTTTAATAGACGTTTAAACCATAGCCCAAGAATTGACTAGTCGTTTCTTTTTATTTCTTTGTCTAATTGATGACTAGTCTATTCTTGGGCTATGGTTTAAACGTCTATTTCCCTGACAGCCCTAATTATTCCTTGTTTTAGACGTCTGGGCTGTGTTTGGACGGCTAATAGACGTCTTTTAAACGCAAAATTGCTTGCTGGGCCACTTCCTGCACCTGAAATAAGAGCTGTGTTTGCATCATATACATAAATCCGATTGCCATCCAGAAACCGGATCAGCAAAAGCAGAGCAGCGAGTCCGATGTGGACCGGCCCGTCTCTCACTGGCGCTCTCGCCTGACGCTGAACGTTGTGTCCGAAAACTTCCAGTTTGATCGAGAGGCTCTTCCTGGAGACGTGCACCGCTACATGAAAGTGTGAGTTTCTCCATATTATACACATCCAGCCGCTCTTTCAGCATTAAACAACCAGCCATGAGAGAGTTGCCATGCGTTACAGTGATTCTAACACATTTAAAGAGTTCATAAGTGATTATTGTCAAGTCAAATTTATTGCAATTTCCCTTGTTAAAGCTCAGATTAAAACGGATCTGTTTAGAATAGCTTTTAGTGATTGTTTGGCTTGTTGGTTTTATGTTTGATCTGTATGTCTGTCTTTTTGCATAGCTTTGTATTTTATTGATTTACTTTTATGTTGCATGGTGTCCTTGAGTGCCTATAATAAAGGTATTATTATAGCGCTTTTCACAAAACACAGTTCCAAAGCAGCTTTACAGAAAGTCATGATGTTCATGTTTATAATATATTAATATGCCTTGTATAGCCTTATTGCATATAAGAGCTGGATGATAATATAGTTACATTTTGCGACGGTACTAGCAATCAAGTCTTTGAGATTTACTATATATATATATAAAATCAGGGAACTTAAATTTGTTAAAGTATCACTTTACATGAGTAAAAAGATCTGGACTATAATATATTTACATTTTGCAACGGCCAACGATATAAAAAAATCAGGGAACTTAAATTTGCTATAGTATATATCACTGTACATGAGTACTGCATGTATGCGGATAAAGTTGGAAATAGTATACATGTAACTTCATATATAGAGATGTGTGATGATATCTCTTGTACTGTGATGTGATATTGTGGCCATGACTGCATCTGTGTGTCCTCAGGTATCAGAACGGCAGGAAGATGATCTACCTGCCGCTGCTGTTCGTAGACGAGCTCAGTAACCGAGTGAAGGATCTGATGGTACTGCGTCTTTAATTCTCCACATCGCAGCTGTTTTCTCTCAGCTCCTGTAGTGAACGTGTGGATGTGAATGTGTTTCATGCAGGAGATCAACAGCAGCTCCACTGAACTGCCTCTGACCATCTCGTACGACTCCATCGCTCTGGGGAAACTGCGCTTCTGGATACACATGCAGGACGCCGTTTATTCCCTGCAGCAGTTTGGTAAGAGTCTGCATGTCTGAGTCTTACGGGCCCTTAAAGCAATAAGCCATGCAAGGCTGTTAAAGGGATTTTATCAAGGTTAAATGGTTTGATGTGAACTTAAGGGGCATAATGATTTTTTAAAAACTGTTTTTATGGGGTTATTAAATGCTTATATTTATATGTATATTCACACATACTTATATATGCAAAAACATTTTTAATAGGGTTGTTATTAAAATGCATATAAGTATGTACAGAAATTTCAGAACAATTATTTTATACTATATTTATTCAAAAATGTAATATGCAAAACTTCGAACATAAAAAAAGCCTGATTAATTGGGTGGCCTTAAGTGGTTTATTACTTTATAAAATATCTGAAACAGCAATATCAAATGTATTAATAATAATATTATTCATTTAGATAAATTATATGTCCATCACGTCATATAATTTATTTATCTGACTGTTAAATACTTTAATTTAAAATAAAAGTCACAGGGACATTTTTCCTTTGTATTTTAGGCTTTACTGAAAAGGATGCGGATGAAATCAAGGGAATATTTGTGGACACAAACCTGTATTTCCTCGCCCTCACCTTCTTTGTGGCCGCTTTCCATGTGAGTCCATGTGTTTTACACTGACATACTGTCTTAATCATGTTCATACTGAGTCTGACGGGTGTATATTTCATACATTACTGTGTTTTTGTCCAGCTTTTGTTTGACTTCCTGGCGTTCAAAAATGACATCAGTTTCTGGAAGCACAAGAAGAGCATGGTGGGAATGTCAAGCAAAGCAGGTTTGTGAACTATTCCCCTCCTTTCACACGAATACATGCAAAGTGTTGTTCAGGAAGTGAAAGACTGTTTCGTGTTTTTACAAATATGTTCAAATGAGCGACCATATTATAAATACTCATGATACGGAGTACAATATGCTTTCATTATTTTTCTGTTATCTTGTAAAAAATTAATTTAAGTGGTAAAATTTTCCTGAAGTATGTATATTATACATAAGTATAAATAAATTGTATAAATTATTGTATTTGTAATATATATATATATATATATATATATATATATATATATTACAAATACAATAATTTATACAATTTATTTATACTTATAAATTATATAATTTATATAATTGTTTTTATTTAATTGTTTTTATTTAATTTTACTTTAATTTACTTTTAATTTGAATAATAATCATCATTTTTAAGGTTATATTTATTCATTATTAGTTTATAGTTATTTATTAAGTATTTTTTATAATTTATTAATGTTTAATAGTTAAAAAAAATAATTGTTTTATTTTTACTCAAATGTTAAAAATAATCATATACTGCATAATGTAATATATATATATATAAATAAAATATAAAATATTTAAAATATGAATAATAATATAATAATTAAGAAAAATATAAATATTATATTAATATAAATTAATGTAATATTAATATTTATTAAATGATCTTTAAGGTATACACAGTTTAATTTGTTTTTGATAATTGTTCCATTTTATAGTTATTTATAAATGTGTATAATAATCAGACATGGTTTGCATCGGTTATCACAACATGACCGCGATCTCTCAGTGAATCTGTTTGCATGTATCAGACTGTTGGCTGTGTGTTAGTGCGAGTCTGTGCTGATGTGTGTGTGTGTGTGTGTGTGTGTGTGTGTGTGTGTGTGTCAGTGCTGTGGAGATGTTTCAGCACTGTCGTGATCTTCCTGTATCTGCTGGATGAGCAGACGAGTCTCCTGGTTCTGATTCCCGCTGGGATCGGCTCTCTGATAGAGGTCCAGTCACATCACACTCATGTTTTTCTGCTTTCTGCTGCAGATTTCTTTCAGTCAACTGGACATAATGAAATTACACCTACTGCTCTTTTGTTTGTATATTTATTTCAGGTGTGGAAAGTGAAAAAGGCTTTTAAAATCCACGTCATATGGAGGGGCTTGACTCCCACATTCCTGGTAAAATTTATGGTTTCTCTTCTTTATTGCTCTGAATCGTCTTGTTAATGAAAACATTGATGATTCTCTAACTGTGAATTGTTCCCGATCTGTGCTGCAGTTTGGGAAACAGGATGAGTCTGAGAAACGAACAGGGGAATATGACACACTGGTGAGCACAAGCTTCATACAGAACGCAGCCTTATGATTATGTTTTGATATATCTCAATATCGCACTTTTGAATATTGATTCTCCTTCAGGCGATGAAGTACCTGTCCTATCTGCTGTATCCCCTGTGCCTCGGCGGGGCGGGTTACGCCCTCGTCTTCATCAAGTACAAAAGGTGAAGAGTCACATTTGCTAAAACTGGTTTTGCTGATAAAGTTATTTGAGGTGCACAAATGATTCATATTTGATGTGTTTGCGCAGCTGGTACTCCTGGATTATTAACAGTTTAGTCAACGGTAAGTGTCATTTTGTAGCTTTATTTGACTGATTTAATGATTTAGGAACAATAAAGATGGAAATGTAATTGTTGTTGTCGTTCAGGAGTGTACGCCTTCGGGTTCCTCTTTATGCTTCCTCAGCTCTTTGTAAATTACAAGGTTTGTTGAGTCTAAAATACCTCTTCCATTCACAGTCGTGAAATTATGCTTGATTCATGTTTGGGTTTGTAATCAATGCACTTGTTTTCACAGATGAAATCAGTCGCTCATTTGCCCTGGAAAGCCTTTATGTACAAGGTGAGAGGCGATCGTTCAGTGAACTTCTCTCATGCTGTTTGCATTAATAATGCATGATATATATATATATATAGGAGACAATATTTGTTTTGGCAGATATTAGTGCTTTTAAAGTTTGAAACCCACTTAAACTATATAGTATAAAAACTGCCAGTTTAAAAACTGAAAACTAAATACCTGTGGTTTTCTATGTAATAATTTCCATATTTTATGTTTGCACACACAAAAAAAATAAAATAAAAATATATATATAGCTTAAATGTATTGCATTTAGTTTAGTATATATATATAAATATATATATATATATAAACTAAACAAAATGCGATACATTTATCATTAATCATAATTTATAAAACATCATGATACTGATACACATTACTTTCATTGTTGTTATTTTGTGAAATTTAAGTGGTTAAATTGTCCTATTTTGTATATAATAATAATAATAATAAACTTTATAAATTGTTTAATTTAAATTTTATATATATGTATATAATGATATTTATAAAAAATCTTAATATAATTTATTTAATTCTCAAAGTATATACAGTTTCAATTAAAATCAATTTAATAAAACAATTTATCATATAAGTTTTTAAGATTAATAAATAAATGATTGACTGATATTGACTAAAAACTAAAGATGATTGTCTGTCTTGAGGTTATAGTTTCATTAACTGAGTTAATTGAGTTTTCTTATAATCCTGACACTTGTTGTTCTCGCCAGGCTTTTAACACGTTTATCGATGACGTGTTTGCGTTCGTCATCACCATGCCCACGTCGCACCGGCTGGCGTGTTTCAGAGATGACGTGGTGTTCCTCGTGTACCTGTATCAGAGATGGTGAGGATGATTATAGTCTGACGTTGATGTTGAACTGACTTTGCACTCGCACGGATGATGCATGAGATGTTGATGTTTTTCAGGCTCTATCCAGTGGACAAAACCAGAGTGAACGAGTACGGTGTGTCTTACGATGAAGAGCCCAAAGGAAAATCCCATAAAGATTGACATCGGCACAACAGGACAGCTCAGCATTATCATGAGATTAGACATCGGATTCAAAAACGAAGGACAACACTGCATTTGTCTATTTGAGCTCAGTTTTGCTCCAGTAAACAGGATTTTGAGCAGCTACTCTCTGTCGGAGCGTCTTTCAGTTCAAGCGGTTGCTATATATTGAGTTATAGGTTAAGAGGTAAAACTATGAAAAGCTTGTGTACATTTACAGAATGTATTTTGATGGGACCTTTAATTCAAGTCTCAAAAAGTGTTTTGTAATTAAGACCATATCACAAGGGTGCCAAAAGACCAGTTTCAGATTAATTATCTGTTTTGTTTCCGAATATGAATTAATTTTAGTAACATGACTGTTGTTTGTGTGTTTGGAGAGAATGATGTATGTTTGTCTTTGCTTCCATTCCAATAAAAGTGTTTCTGTGATTCAACTGCTTAATTACAGAGACTTTATTAAACAAACCACTGCCTTTATTCTTGCATGTAGTTTTTTTTATGTTACTTGTCCATAATGATAGTGCAGCAGTAACTGACCTATTATTACCCACTGAACCAACTATGTGTTAATAAATATATAAACAAATAGATTGAAAAAATCGAACAAAAAAGTTCTATGGTATTCCCATGTTTCTAGATGGTATACTTTGAAGTACAATGTAAATACCATGTACATTTTATTTACCCAAGTAAATACATACAATTATTATGAAATTATGTTTAACTTTTTATATTTTTCCAGTTATATTTAAATTTAATTAATAAATATAACGCTCTCATGACCACGCGGAAGTCAAAAATAACTGACAGAGCAAACAGACCAATCACATCCTCTCTTCACTGCGTTAGTCCCGCCCACTAAAGTGACGCATAATGCTATATAAACCATCGCCCCGCCCACTTTAAGCCCTTTCCGTTCACTGACATCGCTGTGTTTGAGGTGCTCGGTTCTTCGCTCGAAGCTAAGGCCTTTGAATCCGGCGACTAG
Source organism: Meda fulgida (assembly GCA_030578275.1). Lineage (NCBI taxonomy): Eukaryota > Metazoa > Chordata > Actinopteri > Cypriniformes > Leuciscidae > Meda > Meda fulgida. The sequence continues at coordinate 30,971,899 of CM060634.1, forward strand.
CACCGTCAAATTTAGGCATCCACGTCTGAAACCTTAACCCGCTGAAAGAACAATGGCATCTGTGTCCGAGCTGGCCTGTATTTACTCCGCTCTCATCCTCCATGATGATGAAGTGACCGTCACGGTGAGTGTGAGGGGTTTGAGCGCGCGCTGACGGCACGACATGAACATCCGGGACTCTGACACTGTGTACATATGAGGCTCATACATTACGGTGATTTTAAGAGATTCACATTTGTATATAGATACGTTTGTTACTGCTTATGTTAAGTGTGTTATTAGTGTTACCTAAATGGTGTGTGTTGAACGTCTGGGAAACTAGTAAAGACGCACGCGCGTTTTCTGTTTTAAAATATACCACATCTTTACACATTGTTATTCAGGACAACTTTAGTGCTTTATTCAAATGTGCGATTGTGACTGGTTATTCAGTACAGAGTATTACCACTTGATATTCCTGTACCATGCTAATCACAACACTACTATAGAAAGTGTCATAATGACCATCTGTTGACCATAAACTTTGATTACAAAATGTATATCATGTTATTTACATCTTTCTCTAGGGAGAATACGTAAGAATTCTATCAATTCTATTCATACGAATGCGTATCACATCATATTGTACCGTGGTACTGAGTTACCATGTGTTTTTCTTTTTGACAGTACATGTTATTAGCATCTGATACATCACTGTACTGTTGTGCTGCATCCAGACACCATGAACTGATGTTGTTGACCTGTGTTTCAGGAGGACAAGCTCAATGCCCTGATCAAGGCCGCCGGTGTGAACATCGAGCCCTTCTGGCCTGGTCTCTTCGCCAAGGTGCGGTTACTTCTCAGCCATTGCATCTATAAGAGCCTTTGAGGATAATGGAAATGGTTAAATGTGGGTGTCTGGGAAACATTGTACCTACAACTATGAAGTCAAATCATTCAGCTCTACAGAGGAGCTTAGCATTGTTATTCAAGTAGTGCATCTTGATTCTAAGTGTTATTTTAGGAGTGCACCTGTGTCATGTCATTTCCTAAGGGTTGATTTTTAAAGGGATAGTTCCCCCAAAAAGTGAAAATTAGCCCATGATTTACTCGCCCTGAAGCCATCCTAGGTGTGTATGACTTTCTTCTGTCAGATGGACTTATATTAAATAATGTCTTGGCTCTTCCAAGCCTTATAACGGGAGTCAATGAGTATATATTTTTTAGAAGTCCATGAAAGCCTATCCAACCGTGATAAGTGCATCTATCCATCATAAAAGTGCTCCACACGGCGGGTTAATAAAGGCCTTCTGAAGTGAAGTGATGTGTTCGTGTAAAACATCCATGTTTAAAACGTATAGACTAAAATAACGCTTCCGGCAGACGGCCATACTCAAGCCGGCTTACAGCGAGAGCTTGACGCACAATGTAATGATGAACGCGGTTGTCCTGTGTTAGAACCACGAGAGGCGTCAAAGCTCACGCTACTCGTACATCTCCGCCACACATCGTCAAGTGTTACTCTTGCGGCGCAAGTCGACTTGCGTACGGCCGTGTAACTGTTGTATTCGTCTGAAAGAAGAAAGTCATGTACACTTAGGATGGCTTCAGGATGAGTAAATAATGGCTAATAAAATTTTTTTTGGGTGAACTATCCCTTAAGTAGTGCACGTTGGAGTGTAATGTGATGTCATTTCCTGTGTTCAGGCTCTGGCCAGTGTTGACATCGGGAGTCTGATCTGTAATGTTGGAGCCGGTGGAGGAGCCGCTCCTGCCGCTGGTGTTGCTGCCGCTCCTGCAGGAGACGCTCCAGGTAACACACACACACACACACACACACACCTGCATCTGATCTTACTCACACACTCAACCCGTCTTCTGTTTGCATTACAGCCAAGGTGGAAGAGAAGAAAGAGGAGAAGAAAGAAGAGTCTGAAGAGTCTGATGACGACATGGGCTTCGGTCTTTTCGACTAAAGCAGTTTTTAATAAAAAAAATTGAAACTGTAAATGCTGTCTCTGTTTTGAGGGTTCGTTTTAGTTAATTGAAGGGTTCACTAGTCCGAAAGAGTCTTTTACATTCACTGTTTCCGATAGGTCTTAAAACGGTGAAATGAGAAACGCTAATATAAGTGATGTTTTTAAAATGTTAAGGCATTTACTGGGTAAGGCTTCATTAACTACACAAGTTAACATGAACTAATAATGAAATGTACTTCTAAAGCATTTAATAATCTTGACGATAATTTCAACATTTAGTAGTGCATTATTAACATGGTATCCTGATATTTAATTGTCCTGAGCTGACATGAACAGTTTTTATAAATGTTAAAGAATAGTAAACACTAACAAATATACTGTTCATTTTAATGTTCATGCATTAACTAATGGAGTCTTATTGGAAAGTTGCTTTACATGGAGGAAACTCTTCGGCGCTTTTGAAAAAGTACTTTATAGGGAACAAACGCTTTCAGCATTTTATTTAGTAAGTTTGGGGACTTGGATATGAAAGTAATGCCACCTAAAATTTATTCCAACCAAATTTAAAGTTAGTTTAAAGGCTTCAGCCCAGTGCAAAAAGGTTGCTCTATACATATACAAGACTGAGAAATCAAGACTAATTATTAGTGTTAAAAATGTCCCTATGATATAATGCTTCGTTTTTTCGTCCACGATCCAAATAATTTTTTAAAAATATATTTTTAAATTCTCTAAGCGCATATTTCCTTTGTATCAAATAACTTTAATATCCAAAGCATGTTCAGGAGTTTTGGTTTCCAAACATGGCACAAATTTTTCATTTTCATACAGTAATAAATTCAACAACTATGAACTATAATGGTATCATTTTAAAACCCAATCATTACCAGTTCAGCCTTTAATTACAAACCCAAAAAAGTGAATTCATAAGGAATGAGTCAAGCAGAGATGAGACCAGGACACATACAGCTAAAGATAATATTTTATTAGTTAAAAGATCTGTACAGTTGCTTCTTCCTGAGAATAATTTATATCAATGACAACATGGATTTCACGATTGTTCTGTACACAAAAGTCCAAACTCAAACGGGTCGTTTCAACCCAAGTGTGTGGTACAAAATAACATGATTTTACAGAATAAAAGTTCTTGAAATGAAATCAGAAGGCAGCTTTGATTATATCAGTTTACCATTATGTGCTTCAAGTGACTGATATGCGAGTAATATATTCGCTTCTATCCCAGACGTAATATTATGCTTGATGTTCCCTCTTTGTCAAGCAGTTTCACACAACAGCTGTAATTCCTTTAAAAAAAAATCTGACTGGTTTGGCTTTAGAGTCACGGTGAGTTCTGCACACGTCGAAGCCCTGAGTTTCTCAGAGGATGATGTTGAGCACAAGCCCTCGATGCGCCGCCATCACTGACGTCTGACATCAGCAATGCAAGATAATGTGTCGATAAGCCTTTGGATTATTGGAGAGCCGTCGAGCGCGACCTCGGCTCACTCTTCAGCGGGTTCCAGTTGCAGGTTTGAGTAAGACCGACTTCATTTCTGGATACAATTAAAACGAACATGACATTTCTAACAGTTATAAAACAAAAATATGTTCTGCAATATCCTCTCCTGGTGAAAATCTCTATTAAAAATGTGTATGTAGCATCTGTTCTGTAACGTGTTCCTCTGTAATGATCCAGTCATCTGCAGGAACTAGAGCGGCCTGTTGAGCGCCAGCATCTTCAGCCTCGCCTGGTCGATGACGTCCAGCAGGTTCTTGGCGTCGACGGCTAGTGCGTGAGCCGCGGTTAGCATCTGCTTCTTGTAGTCTTGCTGTAGACTGGTCAACACGTACTGTTGCGCCAGACGCATCTTACTGATCAGCTCAGCCAGGTCAGAGTTCAGCAGCTTCTGGGCCATCTCGATCTGAGCCGACACACACACACACACACACACACACACACACACACACACACACACACACACACACACACACACACACACACACACACAGTCAAGTCAAGTCACCATTTATATAGCAATTTTACTAATATGTGACCCTGGACCACAAAACCAGTCACAATGGTCAGCTTTTGGAAATTGAGATGTATACATCATCTGAAAGCTGAATAAATAATCTCTCCATTGATGTATGGTTTGTTAGGATAGGACAATAATTGGCCGAGATGCAACTATTTGAACATCTGGAATCTGAGGGTGCAGAAAAATCAAAACATGGAGAAAATCGCCTTATGCATAGTTATAAGTTCTGCATTTAATGATTTTTGGCATAAAAAAAAAATCTATAATTTTG
>CM060634.1:30978666-30991166 GCA_030578275.1 Meda fulgida
AAACAGATGTGTGTGTGATCCTGAGCTTCTGCTGGCTGAGCGAGCATTTGTGTCCTCAGCAGTGTGTGTGTGTGTGTGTGTGTGTGTGTGTGTGTGTGTGATCCTGAGCTTCTGCTGGCTGTGCGAGCGTTTGTGTCCTCAGCAGTGTGTGTGTGTGTGTGTGTGTGTGTGTGTGTGTGTGTGTGTGTGTGTGCTCGTGTTCTGAGGTTTGGCTGTAATAGCGACTCAGTTTTGCCCCTCAGATCCACTGGACCGTGTTCTGCTGACGAAGATCAGCTCTATGGGAACTCTGAGTGTGTGTGTGTGTGCGGGAAACGCAAGCTTTCGTGGAGTTTAGTTTTTTGACATGCAAAACACAACAGCCAATCCGCATGCTGCACACATCTCAGATTGGCCTCTGACAGATGCTCAGTCTCATGCAGGGTCACTGAGGGGAAGTACCTTGACGCCCTCGTTGTAGCTGTCCACTGGGGTCAGGTTGGTCAGGTGACTCGGGGCGCCGGGACGGGGCGGTTTCTTCGGAGGAGCCACATGATCTGTAGGACACAGAAACCATCAGCGTTACTCAAAACTATGAACTAATATTCTGACCTACAATTTACATATTAGTCATTATAAAACAATTCTGATTGGATAAGACATGATCAAAGCTGTTAAATGCACATTGTTATGTATTAATGTACAGGTGAAACTCGGAAAAATAGAATATCGTGCAAAAGTTATAATTTTGATGATTATGGCTTACAGCTTATGAAAACCCCAAATTCAAAATCTTGGAAAATTTGAATATTACATGAAATCAAAAAAAAAAAAAAAAAAAAGGATTTTAAATACAGAAATGTCGGCCCTCTGAAAAGTATAATAGCATATGTATATAGTTATATATACTAAATATATTAGTTTCACATTTTAATTTGAATTACTGAAATACATGAACTTTTGCACGATATTCTAATTCTAATTCTTCGAGTTTCACCTGTGTCATGATGCCTGACAACCGCAAACCTCTTAAGAGCTATAATTCTATAAACTCATTATAAATATTTGACATTAAAACAGTTAATTGCATTCTTCCAGGACAGTTTAATTGTTTTTATTTCGACTGTACACTAATACCTGAATGTAAGTACTGTGATTTTAATCACTTTATTAAAGTTTGTCTTTAAATGTATCAAATTTGCATAAATATTAGATTGAGTATATTTTTCACAAATCTACCACAAAAATATGACCATTATGTGTGTATTAAGTGTGTTAAGTGTATTTTAGCACTCTTTGTCAAACTGTGCAACAAGATTTCCACACCTTTTCTAGTAATGAATTTCCATTATAATGTAATATAAATATAAATAATAATAATTATTATTATTTAGAATAAACAAACATAACGTGTTCATTTATATATATACACATTCATACACACACATATTATTTAAACAAACTTTTATGTTAGATGCGATTAATCAATTTGACAGCACTAATATACACACACACACACACACACACGGCTATAGGTATTTTATAATATATTATATAGTATTTAATTTACATATGTAGTTGTATAAGAAAACTAAAAGATGATCCTTGTTAAAGTCATTGTTTAATTTGTAATGAAAATGTGCATTAAATCTAGAAGGGAACGTCATTGTCCGTGTTCATACCTGCTTTCCCGACCGGCTGGTAAACGTGTTGCTTCCCCATCTGAAAGAAACACAATCACACACAAGCGTTTAAACACACAGTGGTTTTCCTGCAGACTGGGTTCCTGCTGCCCACCGGGGCCCTGTGGAATTGTGGGTAGTTTGTGGGAAAGCCAGGCATATTTCAGGCCAAATCCAAAAAAGCTAATCTGAGCAAACACATCGCTCTCGTCCTGCATCCGTTCAGATCTTCTGTAATTATGGCCATTAAACACGGCAGCTTCGTGGCGCTCTCATGAGGTGACACTCATTACACATCAGAGATGATGCTAGCATGGGGTTCCCGTCTGTGGCCACAGTAAAGCTCCCATGATACCTCTAATTTACCCTCCTCCTGTTATTCCTCCTCTCAGGGTTTCAGATTCCTCTGTTTCAGCCTTTCGGGAAATAAATGTGTTCAGGAATGAGTTCAGGATCTGCACTTTCAGCTGTTTGGAAGATTTTGGCGAGTGTGATCGCCATTACTGGCTGCGACTCTAACAGGAAGTGAGGAGCAGATTGTGTCCTGGCTATAACACTGTAAATCTCCCTCTGGGAAGAAACAAAAACAAGCAGGGAATTATGGGTACTCACCGGGGTTTGGAGAGCGGCGTCCTCCCGGTCGATACTGCCCCTCGAGTTCCTCGTCTCCGGCTTCTGAACAAAAACAATACATCATCAAATACACGCTCCAAATCATCAAATACACCAATCATCAAATACACGCTCCAAATCATAAAATACACCAATCATCAAATACACGCTCCAAATCATAAAATACACCAATCATCAAATACACGCTCCAAATCATAAAATACACCCTCAAATCATCAAATACACCCTCCAAAACATCAAATACACTCTCCAAATCATCAAATACACGCTCCAAATCATCAAATACACCCTCCAAATCATCAAATACACCCTAAAAAAACATCAAATACACCCTCAAATCATCAAATACACCCTCCAAATCATCAAATACACCCTCCAAATCATCAAATACACCCTCAAATCATCAAATACACCCTAAAAAAACATCAAATACACCCTCAAATCATCAAATACACCCTCCAAATCATCAAATACACCCTCCAAATCATCAAATACACCCTCAAATCATCAAATACACCCTCCAAATCATCAAATACACGCTCCAAATCATCAAATACACCCTCCAAATCATCAAATACACGCTCCAAATCATCAAATACACCCTAAAAAAACATCAAATACACCCTCAAATCATCAAATACACCCTCCAAATCATCAAATACACCCTCCAAATCATCAAATACACCCTCAAATCATCAAATACACCCTAAAAAAACATCAAATACACCCTCAAATCATCAAATACACGCATCAAATTATCAAATACACTCTCCAAATCATCAAATACACGCTCAAATCATGAAATACACGCATCAAATAATCAAATGCACCCTAAAATCATCAAATATACGCATCAAATCATCAAATACACCCTCAAATCATCAAATACACCCTCCAAATCATCAAATACACGCTCCAAATCATCAAATACACGCTCCAAATCATCAAATACACGCTCCAAAACATCAAATACACGCTCCAAATCATCAAATACACGTATCAAATCATCAAATACACGCTCCAAATCATCAAATACACCCTCCAAATCATCAAATACACCATCAAATCATCAAATACACGCTCCAAATCATCAAATACACGCTCCAAAACATCAAATACACGTTCCAAATCATCAAATACACCCTCAAATCATCAAATACACCCTCAAATCATCAAATACACCCTCCAAATCATCAAATACACCATCAAATCATCAAATACACGCTCCAAATCATCAAATACACGCTCCAAATCATCAAATACACCCTCAAAAACATCACATACACGCTCACTCCAATACCCTCCAAATGAAATACACCAATCATCAAATACACGCATCAAATCATCAAATACACCCTCAAATCATCAAATACACCCTCCAAATTATCAAATACACGCATCAAATCATCAAATACACCCTCAAATCATCAAATACACCCTAAAAAAACATCAAATAAACCCTCAAATCAAATACACGCATCAAATCATCAAATACACCCTCAAATCATCAAATACACGCATCAAATCATCAAATACACCCTCCAAATCATCAAATACACCCTCCAAATCATCAAATACACCCTCAAATCATCAAATACACCCTCAAATCATCAAATACACGCATCAAATCATCAAATACACCCTCCAAATCATCAAATACACCCTCAAATCATCAAATACACCCTCCAAATCATCAAATACACCCTCCAAATCATCAAATAGACCCTCAAATCATCAAATACACCCTAAAAAAACATCAAATACACCCTCAAATCATCAAATACACGCATCAAATTATCAAATACACTCTCCAAATCATCAAATACACGCTCAAATCATCAAATACACGCATCAAATAATCAAATGCACCCTAAAATCATCAAATATACGCATCAAATCATCAAATACACCCTCAAATCATCAAATACACCCTCCAAATCATCAAATACACGCTCCAAATCATCAAATACACGCTCCAAATCATCAAATACACGCTCCAAAACATCAAATACACGCTCCAAATCATCAAATACACGTATCAAATCATCAAATACACCCTCCAAATCATCAAATACACCATCAAATCATCAAATACACGCTCCAAATCATCAAATACACGCTCCAAAACATCAAATACACCCTCAAATCATCAAATACACCCTCAAATCATCAAATACACGCTCCAAATCATCAAATACACCCTCAAATCATCAAATACATCCTCAAATCATCAAATACACCCTCCAAATCATCAAATACACCATCAAATCATCAAATACACGCTCCAAATCATCAAATACACCCTCAAAAACATCACATACACGCTCACTCCAATACCCTCCAAATGAAATACACCAATCATCAAATACACGCATCAAATCATCAAATACACCCTCAAATCATCAAATACACCCTCCAAATCATCAAATACACGCATCAAATCATCAGATACACCCTCAAATCATCAAATACACCCTAAAAAAACATCAAATAAACCCTCAAATCAAATACACGCATCAAATCATCAAATACACGCATCAAATAATCAAATACACCCTAAAATCATCAAATACACGCATCAAATCATCAAATACACCCTCCAAATCATCAAATACACCCTCCAAATCATCAAATACACCCTCAAATCATCAAATACACCCTCAAATCATCAAATACACGCATCAAATCATCAAATACACCCTCCAAATCATCAAATACACCCTCAAATCATCAAATACACCCTCAAATCATCAAATACACGCATCAAATAATCAAATACACCCTAAAATCATCAAATACACGCATCAAATCATCAAATACACCCTCAAATCATCAAATATACCCTCCAAATCATCAAATACACGCTCCAAATCAAATACACGCTCCAAATCATCAAATACACGCTCCAAATCATCAAATACACGCTCCAAAACATCAAATACACGCTCCAAATCATCAAATACACGTATCAAATCATCAAATACACCCTCAAATCATCAAATACACCCTCCAAATCATCAAATACACGCTCCAAATCATCAAATACATGCTCCAAAACATCAAATACACGCTGCAAATCATCAAATACACCCTCAAATCATCAAATACACCCTCAAATCATCAAATACACCCTCCAAATCATCAAATACACCATCAAATCATCAAATACACGCTCCAAATCATCAAATACACCATCAAATCATCATATACACCCTCAAATCATCAAATACACGCTCCAAATCATCAAATACACGCATCAAATCATCAAATAAACCCTCATATCATCAAATACACCCTCCAAATCATCAAATACACGTATCAAATCAAATACACCCTCAAATCATCAAATACACCCTAAAAAAACATAAAATACACCCTCAAATCATCAAATACACGCATCAAATCATCAAATACACCCTCCAAATCATCAAATACACGCATCAAATCATCAAATACACCCTCAAATCATCAAATACACGCATCAAATCATCAAATACACCCTCAAATCATCAAATACACCCTCAAATTATCAAATACATGCTGCAGTCCAAATCATCAAATACATCTCCAAATCATCAAATACACCCCCAAATCATCAAATACACCCTCAAATCATCAAATACACCCTCAAATCATCAAATACATGCATCAAATCATCAAATACACGCATCAAATCATCAAATACACCCTCCAAATCATCAAATACACGCATCAAATCATCAAATACACCCTCCAAATCATCAAATACACCTCCAAATCATCAAATACACCCTCAAATCATCAAATACACCCTCAAATCATCAAATACACGCATCAAATCATCAAATACACGCATCAAATCATCAAATACACGCATCAAATACACCCTCCAAATCATCAAATACACGCATCAAATCATCAAATACACCCTCCAAATCATCAAATACACCTCCAAATCATCAATTACACCCTCAAATCATCAAATACACCCTCAAATCATCAAATACACGCTCCAGTCCAAATCATCAAATACACGCTCCAAAACATCAAATACACCCTCCAAATCATCAAATACACCTCCAAATCATCAAATACACGCATCAAATCATCAAATACATGCATCAAATCATCAAATACACCCTCGAATCATCAAATACACCCTCCAAATCATCAAATACACGCTCCAGTCCAAATCATCAAATACACCCTCCAAATCATCAAATACACCCTCAAATCATCAAATACACACTTCAAATCATCAAATACACCCTCAAATCATCAAATACACCCTCAAATCATCAAATACACGCTCCAGTCCAAATCATCAAATACACGCTCCAAAACATCAAATACACCCTCCAAATCATCAAATACACCTCCAAATCATCAAATACACGCATCAAATCATCAAATACATGCATCAAATCATCAAATACACCCTCGAATCATCAAATACACCCTCCAAATCATCAAATACACGCTCCAGTCCAAATCATCAAATACACCCTCAAATCATCAAATACACGCTCCAGTCCAAATCATCAAATACACGCATCAAATCATCAAATACACGCTCCAAATCATCAAATACACCCTCAAATCATCAAATACACGCTCCAGTCCAAATCATCAAATACATGCATCAAATCATCAAATACACCCTCAAATATTCATGAGATCTGATTATGTCATCATCAGGTTCCCACATCACATGACTGATGGATTTCCAGGACTTTTCCAGTCATTTGTGATTACTAGATTAAAATCCTACAACAACAATAACATCAATAATTCAAATAAAATTTAAACCAGATTAATTGCATATAACATAAAAGTTAATAAACATATTCTATAGGTGATATGTATACACACTAGTGCTGTCAAACGATTAAAATATTTAATCGCGATTAATCGCATTAATGTCATAGTTAACTCGCGATTAATCGCAAATAATCGCACATTTTTATTTATTCTAAATATCTCTTGATTTCTTTTTGTCCCATTATTTTTTTTCTCATTTTAATGCTCTTATCAACATGGAAAAGTGGATCGGCTTGCTTTGTGCAAATGTTTTTTTTTTAATGAAAACAACTTTGGCATATACTGTGTTCAATTTCACACTAACATTCTCACTTGGAGCAAATAATCTCTCACACGATGTAACGCTGTCCATCAATAAAAGGGTTAAAGAAATACTGACGAGGTCCTGATATTGACGAGGGGGCGGAGAATTCACGTCAGCTGTGTGTGTGTGTGTGTGTGTCCATCAAGTGATATTTCAGACTGGACGTGCTGCGATGATAGCTCAGTTCACAACGACAAAACACACAGATCACTTTGGTCTTGTCAATGGAACCATTAGATAACTTTTTAAAAGTAAACTTTCCATTCAGAATCTTATTGCCATCCATTTCGGCGTCTCGCGCTCGTCATCCACTCAAAACGTAACGTTAACCCAGCCTACTTCTCCTTGGCCGGATCGCAAGCCCAAACAAGTGTGTGCGCGTGCCTGTTGTTTTCGGTCTAGCTAGATCCGGTGTGGTGTTGTAGTGTAACTTTCAGACAAGACGAGGAATGCGCAGCATCAAAAGTTGAACTATTTCGAACTTTGACCGTGGCGTGCGAGCCACTGCGCTTGCGCTTTGGTTGACAAAGCAACAAAACGTCCTCGTGCGGCGCAACTTAAGCCATTGAAATCATGATTGAAATGAATGGGTTTCATAGCGCAGCGCCGCGCATGCCGCATCCTGTTGCAAAAGCATGTGAAAAACTACAAAGTTTGCTAGGCCAAAAAGAACGTTAATCTCGCGATAAAAAAATCAACGCCGTTAAAATGGGTTTGCGTTAACGCCGTTAATAACGCGTTTAAATGACAGCCCTAATACACACATATATATTTATAAACTTTTATGCGATTGATCGGTATGACAGCAATAGTTTAAACATTGAAATTAGTTTAATTTAATTTTTAACATTGACAATTATTCACATATTTTTTTATTTAAAAAAAAAGTAAAATAAATAAATACAAATTATTTATATAGGTTACTTCTTTTTATTCAAGGTTTTGAAAAACATAAAATAAATAAATATATAATAATAAACATTTTGATATGTATATATCTGTAATATTTTATAAATATGTCCACCATTTTTTTAAACTATTTATATATTACATTTAAATATTAATGTTTATGTTAAGTTGTGTTTGTATGTTATGTTTTTTTTCTTATTTTCACTTTAGAAACTTACAAAACATTTTAAGATTATATTAATTGACTTTTCCTGGCTTGGAAATCATATTTTTTTAATTCCATGAAATTTCACACATAAAATACATAAATAATAATACTGCTACTACTCACAATTAACAACATTGTAATATTAAAATCTGTAATATTTGTTACATATTTAGATTTTTTTTTTTAGATATTTAAGTATTATGTTTAAAATATTTAATGTTCTTAATTTAAAAACTTGATTTCTTATTTTAACTTTAGAAATGCGTATCACAGTTTAAGATTATATAAATATGCATGATTTTACCAGGCTTGAAGATCACAATTTAAAATTGTCCCGATTTTCCACTCTCCGTTCTGACAGACCTCAAAGCCTCAAGAAAAAAGCAACAAACTTCCCCAAACCATGCATCTAGAAAAGCACAACCGCTGTGAAGAACATGAAGAACTCCTCAATCCCTCACTACAGAAGTCTAGTTACCGGCTTTCCCAAACAGAACTTGAAGAGATGCATCCTCCGAGCGGAGCGTGAGCGCTGTGTGTGTGTTTCCATGTGAGATGCCTTCAGATTCCTGCTAAAGAAAACTCTCTCTCTTTCACATCCCACGCTTTCCTTTCCTCCCGCTGCTCTTACACACACAGAAGAGCTCCTGGTATGCGCTGCTGAGCGCTCATAAACGCTCCACTGAGGGGCCGGTCTCAGTGACCAACTACATACTATTTTTATACGCAGAAAGCAATATGCAGTTTGCAAATGTGCATGCATGGAAAAAAACAATGACCTTCTGAATGTACCCAGAATATAACTGCATGGAACACTTAATCCCATAATGCATTGCGCTCGACTTGACTTTCCATTTCCTGTGCAATGAATGAACTGTGAATGAACCGAACGATATCAGTCACGTTTTGTTTTTGCTGTTATTTAATCAGACTGGGGGGGGGGGACTTTTTATGCAAAATTAGATTAAAAATGTGAGTACACATTTGTATTTGATTTATTTTGTCAGATGATAATTTGACAGTTTAAGTTTAATAATAAACTTAATAACAATAACAAACTCAAAACGGGGATGAACTTGCACGAAGTGGAAAATATCAACTACTTTGAAACAGCTTCAAATGTGGCTGTAGAGTTTGACATTTTTTAAATATTTATTACATTGTTTTGAACTTTCGCTGATTTCAGACTGATTCAGTCATGTGTTATGAATCTGATCTTATGATTTGCGTCCATAAAGTTGCCAATAAAAGCACCTTTCAGCTGTACAGTTTTTAATTGACAACTGCAGGATTAAAGACATGAATATTCAGTAAAATCTATGAAACTATAGAATAAGGTCACTGACTAATTGAAACGAATTGACTTAATAATGTCACTTTATTATCAGCTTCAGTAGAGCTGCTTTATAGAAATTGTAGTTGCAATTATAATTGAATTATTGACATAAATATTGCAATGCAGATGTTTTTTGTTGTTTATTATTGTAAAGCTATTTTGAAGCAATTTGTATTGTAAAAAGCAAAGTAGCACTATATATATTTAATTGAATAACCAGTAAAATAATTATATTTTATGTAGATTTTGTAGATTGATGTAGATTTTAGCAACATCACACCATTTTAAATAAGATCATGAAGTATACAGTATATAGTGCGCAGTATGCAGTGCACTAGTGTTCATGCCAGACACACTCGGATTCTTTCCTTTTGAGAAAAGCTTTACATTTTTTCCTTGAAGAATGAGAAGATACAAGCGTTTCTCAGGAAGGCACGAACCGCACGGGTTTCCACCGATTCCCACAAACCCCTGCTGCCAAATGAAACAATCCCTTAAGACACGCGCGAAGCGGCCACCCAGGTTTCCACTGGACAGAGAGCGATATTACAGTCAAATCTCTGCTAACAACAATCCTCAAATCTAAAGTTTCGGCCTGCGGAGGAAATCACTCGAGTGTCAAATCTGCTAAGTGTTCATTAAACGCCTCTCTCGGGCCTCAGCAACCTAAACCCCCACTGAGAATATCCTCTGGAGACCAACAGCTTGAGAGAGACATCAATCTGAGGGACACGTGAGGTGGACGTGATGGAATAGTTTCCTCTGGCGAAGAGAAGACAGTTTTACTCGCAGGTGCACAGATTTACAGCTTTGTTTTCTCTTTCTCAGAGTAACAACCACCACAACAGATGCAATGGATGCCAGACACACTCAAAGTGGCCAACAAGCCAAAGAAAAATGCAGGGAGTGAATTATAACAGCTATAAGTCATTTCACGAAAAACACAACATTTTTCCTGCTAATTTGAAATGTTAAATGTGACTTTCCAAACTCAAAACCTCCTTTATGGTCCATCAAGACCACTAATGAGACTAAACTGCAAACGTGACGACTTTACATATGATGAAGACACATGTTCAGCATACAGAAATACATCATCATACGCAGAGATGAGTCAATCATAACAGAGCTCATTTACATATAGCAGTCTTAAAGGTACAGTGGTTTAAAGGTCAGAGAGAGATATCTTTATTATTATTTATTTATATTAATTTACATTTATTTAATTTTTTGTTTATTACTATTAGTAATAGTCATTTATTATTATATTTATTATATACTTTAAGATTTAAGTTTTCTAAAATTATAAGAGGACAAACCATATAAATGTAAACCAAACCAAGCGCTGTATTAAATTGTTTATACAAAACAATTAAACAGCACAACCGTTAAAACTAATATTCATAAACTATAATTAAAATTTGCAGGACTTTTCCAGGCTTAAAAAAACAAACAGTTTTTTAATATAAATATAAATAAATTATTTTTTAAATTCCCATAAATATTTAGAACGTTTTTCAAATTTATTTAATTATTATAATTAAAAAGTTAACATTTTTATTTTTTATCTAACACTTTATTTCTTATTTTCACTCTAGAAATTTCCAGGACTCTTTCAGATTACATACATTTTTAATTCGACTAATATTTGAAACTCAAATTTTAATTTAACAGCCCTGAATGTTCTGGTGTATGAGTGTGTCAGTACCAAGAAGCTCTCCTCGTGCTCCAGCCACCTCTGGTCCTCCTCCATCTGCTGCTGCTGCTTCATCAGAGTCTCCTCCATCAGGTGTGTGACGGGCATCACCTGACTCCGGCCCAGAGCCGCGCCGTCCTGACACACACAGAAAACAGCAGTGTTTATGACCGCGCTCCACTGAACACATATCACAGAACAAACGGCCTCTTCTGCTAACTCACTCACTCACTCACTCACTCACTCACACACACTCATACACTCTCTCACACACACACACACACACACACACACACACACACAACTCACACACACTCAACTCACTCACTCACACTCACCTCACCTCACTCACACTCACCTCACTCACACTCACCTCACTCACACTCACCTCACTCACACTCACCTCACTCACTCAAGTCACACAACTCACTCACACACACACACACACACACACACACACACACACACACAGAGACACACACACACACACTCACTCACTCACTCACTCACTCACACTCACTCACACTCACTCACACTCACTCACACTCACACTCACTCACACTCACTCACACTCACTCACACTCACACTCACACTCACTCACACTCAACTCACACTCACCTCACTCACACTCAACTCACTCACTCACACTCACTCACACTCAACTCACTCACACTCACCTCACTCACACTCAACTCACTCACTCAAGTCACACAACTCACTCACACACACACACCTCACTCACTCACTCACTCACTCACTCACACTCACCTCACTCACTCACACTCACCTCACACAACTCACTCACTCACTCAAACTCTCACACACACACACACACACATCACTCAACTCACTCACTCACTCACTCAACTCACTCAACTCACTCACTCACTCACTCTCACCTCACACTCACTCACACACACACACACACACACACCTCACTCACTCACACTCA
>CM060634.1:30993666-31011166 GCA_030578275.1 Meda fulgida
AATTTTCAACAAATTTTCTTATGTGCTTTTCTCAGTTATTTCTATTTATTTAAAAAAAAAAAAATCAGTTTTAGTTTTTTATTTCCATTAATTACAACTTAGTTTTTCATAAAATATTAAGGCTTCAACTAACAATTTTTTTAAAATAGATTTTTTTTAATACATTTTTTTTAAACAGATTTAGTCTTAGATAACAATAAAAACGTAGCAATTTTCCATATTACCATTTAATACTGTACTAAGGTATGTGTATCCTTGTTAAAAATCATTTTACTCTCATAAATGTAACATTATGTAACTACAAGGTGTTATGATAGCCGTTTCGGGTTATCTCTAAGACCCCGGCAGAGTCTCGAACCCCATCTCTCACTCCTCTCAGAAAGGCCAATAATCACCCTGACACAAAAACCAGCGGATTGAGCACAGCAGCCTTTTAAGGCATGAACAGAGCGGCGATAACAGCGGAGATGTGTGTGTGTGTGTGAGCTGATGGAATGCATCTGGAGTCAACAATAGCATGCGTCTTTAAAGAGCCCAGAGGAAATGCCTGCTGTCAGAGACGCTCGCGGACGAGCTGTGAAATAACTTCATCGAGCTGAAGCCAGCCAATCACACGCTCTTCTAAATCAGCCACAGAAGTAAACCATGGTGTTTGGGTGGAGAGAAGTGCAGTGCTATCTGAAGTGTGTGTGTGTGTATTTGTTGAATGTTTATGTTGGGAAGTCTTGTGGTATTTCGTGAGTGTTTAGCAACAGTAATGAGTTTGTCAGGTATGGTATTTGGAGTCTTTTTGTGTATTGTTGAATGACAGCCGGTGAATGAATAACAGGCTCTGCATTGCAGTGACATTATAGGATAGGATAGGATAGGATAGGATAAACTTTATTTGTTCCCGAAGGGAAATTTGTCTTGGGCAAAGTGCTACCGTATTACTCAACACACAACACAATACACAACACAACAAAATACACAGCACAACAATGTATAAAAAATAAATAAAATACAAGATATGTAAAGTGCTTAACACAGTAAAGTTCTACTGCTAATGTGCTATAGGTGCGTTGTTCCGGGTCGTATTCAACAGTTTTATCGAGACTGGAACAAATGAAAGCTTCAGTCTATTATTTTTATGATTATGTGAGCAGCAGGAAAAAAAAAAAACGTTCACAACTTGCACCCCAGCATTTATATTTCTTGTTATTTATTTATTAAACTCAAATTAATTAACTATATTTTAATTCGATAATGTTTTTTATTTTTAGGGGATTTTATGGTACTAAATTATATTTTTCGCTGTATTTATAATCCATTTATTCACTTTTTGAGCATAGACTTGAAAATTAAATTTCCAACTTAAATTGTCGTAAATCTAAAAAGACTTAAGTTTGATCTCTTTTCAAAGACGAATTTTCAGGACCATTAAACCTGTTCGAATCATGTCCATGATTTTTTTGTGTTCACACAGCAAGTTTCGTACCATTCCGGTAAAATAAATAAATAAATAAAAAAGTACGATTTTTCAGTCAAAAATGACCCAAGAGCACCAGAGGGTTAACTGTGTTTGCATGAAGTAATGTTACCTGGTAATGATTGAGCTGACCAGCATGTTGAGGACTAGGGAAATATCCATCACTGGATCGAGGACTCGGGTATCCTGGTCGGCTGGGCTGTGGAAACCAAAACCACTGATTAAAACAGACCCAGTTACTCAAACTAAGAAAGACACACACACTTCCTGTAGATCTGAGCAGGGTATTGCAGATCTCTGATATACATGTATGTTCACCTTCGGAGGAGCCTCGTCTGAATTGCCAGTGTCCCAGGACACGGTGACCTGTCTCCTCATCTCCATACGGAAACGCTCCTCCTGTTGGGCCTTCTCCTCATCCAGGATCGTGCTGAAGGGACACACACTCAGAGGAATGAGAAAAATTTGCTTTTTCTGCATTTATTTTGCTAGAGGAGTAATTAGACTGACTTTTGGCTTAGATTAGACAACAACAACAACAAAAAATTAAATACAAAATAATACAGAACAATAAGTGATATTATATTTTATATTGAGCAAATTTTCATTTCACCAAACGCAGCCCACCAGTGAAGTATAAACACAATAAAATGCAAATGCTACTTATTATGCGTGTAACTGAATAAATGAGTAGTGTTTTCTGACAGGCTTCATTGTTATTCTTTATCCGAATTGTTATTATTCACATTACTCAAAATTCACATAGTTGACATATAAGAATGAATGAATTATTTGTTAATAATGAATCATTATGAATGACAAATGGTTAATTTTTTGCACATTAGAGTGCAACTAGAAAACTTGTATAATTATATCGCTGATCATTCTGACGTGACACTCTGAAAGCTCAACAGAGACCTCTAGTGGCAGAAACCAAGAGAAGCATAAAAGCATCAGATTATGTGTGCAAACACTGTAAAACAGCTGCTATGCTGTGACATAACATGTGAAATAAGTCATCTAGAAGACGCTTTTATCCCGATTAGCTTTACAAAAGCATGAGTAAAGCGGTCCATGCACACACTGACCTGAGCTGAGTCTTGAGTTCAGTGAAGCGCGGGCGTTTGCTGGGGTCGTATGCCCAGCATTTGGTCATGAGGCTGTAGAGGGTCGGGGGGCAGTTCTGGGGCATCGCCAACCTCTCGCCGTTCTCGATCCGCCCGATCACGTCGTTATTCTTCACGCCCTGGAACGGCTTGATGCCGAACATGAGGATTTCCCACATACACACACCTGAGAGAGAGACGCACGAGCAGAGATCTGCCTCATGATCACAAATAAACTAAAAAAGATTTGCATTTGGCAATATAAAAAATAAAATTAAACAATTATTATAGAATATATGAAAAATATTATGTTTTAATCAGAGCTGATTGCTTGACCAATCTAATTATTGTCATATCTGAATAGAGGCAACAAAAAAAATTGGCCAAAATAAAACATTTAAAAAGAAAATATAGACACTCACACACCTAAATTATTCATAGGTAAGTAGGATTAAAGTCCAATATTTGTATATATATTTAAAAAACATTTATATACATTTAAATATAGAATATTGTCACATCTGAATAGAGGCAAACAATTGACAAAATATATTTTTTAATAGAAAATATAGACCCTCACACACCTGAATCATTCATAGGTGTGTAGAATTCAAGTTCGATATAATATTTTAATATTAAAATTATTTTTATATACATTTAAAATACATTTATATACTTTTAAATATTTAAATATTTATAAAAAAATATATAAATCCTGCACACTTCTCAAACTTGCATCATCATAATTGTTTACGCCAATCGACTTTCCTCAGGCTTAAGCAGCACATTTTTTGAGACGATTTAAGTTTGAGGAGTGAGTGGGATTTATATAATTTCTCCACAATAAAAATCTAAAATATTTTAAGTTTTATTATTAAGAGTAAAATGATCAAATTAATAATTAATAATATTTAAAAAAAAACAATATTATTTTAATAATAGATATATGTTGTTCAAAGTATATGTTTATGGTGTTCAAGACCAGTCAAACTGTAAGACACAGCATAATGAAACATTTATTTTCACATTTCTCAGAACAGCAGTTACCAAACATCCACACGTCGCTGGCTGACGTAAACCGACGGAAGTTTATGGATTCTGGAGCCATCCATTTGATTGGCAGTTTCCCTTTAGAAGCTGGAAAACACACACACACACACACACACACACACACACACACACACACACACACACACACACACACACACACACACACACACACACACACACACACACACACACACACTTGTATTTAAATGTTTTGCCATCAGCTTCACAGGCCATTACAAGACAGATACAGACTCAACAAACAAACTAAATACAACTTAAAAAAAAACAAAAAACAAATACAACTTTACTAAAGATTATTTACATGTTCTTTCTGGGTCCATCTTACAAAATGTTGCATGCCATTAACAATTATGCAGACTAAAAACATGTTTTACAGACTATAAACAAATCAAATATGCCTTCACTATCCACCAGAGGCCACTATTTCCTTATTCTGGGCATGCTTCTTTCTTGCATTAATGATATTTTTTGAGGGGTTAAAATCAGTTGTTTTTTTTCTCTCTTTTCATCTGAGATGGGCGGCAGATCAAGTTACATTTTTTAACCTGTAGCTTTTGTACCTTTCTTACTCACCTGGTATAATGAAAACCTGTGACTTGTAGTGTTTTTTTACTACACATACACATTAAAGGAATGATTCTGAGTAATTTCAACCTAGGGTCCTTTGCACTTGGAAAGTTTGTAAGTACATCAGGAGTTTATTTAAATAACACTTGCCTGATGGCTTATGCTACCGCTAACCCGGACGTCGAGGTTTTGGAGAAGCCCGGAAAGGTCCTGGCAGAAAGCGATGCATAAGGATGTAGTGTAACGACGCCCAGTTCAAAAACAATTTAAAAAGTTTTAAAAATGCTTGTATTTTCAGATCAACACTTAAAAAGTATTTCGAATATCATCCAGTTATCAATAAATGCCAATGGAGTGTTAAATTCACTAGCTTTTCCCTTACACTTGTGAGTTTTGCTAAGGACTTTTACAGGCTTCACCCAAATCACTGAAGTGACCTCGACGATGTACTTACAAACTTTCTAATGCCTCGTTTTATGAGTACAGAAACTATTTGTACTACTGTAGAAGTTTGGTACCATTCCGGCATTATTATTGGGGTAATTTACGAGATACGACCTTGGATCCATTAGCGCCTGCATTAAGCCATCCGGCTGATATCTCTAAATAACCTCTAACTTTAATAATGTTCGACCAAGGGATAAAAAGCTTCTGCGGGGGGGTTGGCTCGAGGACCCTAGGTTGAAATTCCTCAGAACCATCCCTTTAAGTACATTACGTTGTATTGTGGTTAATTGCTTGTTAAATGGCAGTGTGAATTACCTTTGTAATAGGAACTGTCCTCCATGTATCGGGAGAGACCGAAGTCTCCAAGTTTCACACAGTCGGTGGAAGACACCAGCACGTTCCTGGCAGCGATGTCCCTGCGGAAAACACACATTTATCTTAGTGCACTGTGATCAGAAAAGACTTGTGCTTGTGAAGATCTTCAAACTTCAGTGATGTTATGCCCACCGGTGCACAAAGCGCTTGCTCTCCAGGTACGCCAGCGCTGTGCTCAGCTGGTAGGAGAACAGAATCAGCGTGGACAGGTCCAGGTTGTACTTCCTGACTTGCAAGAATGACCTCAACTAAAAAATAAACACAATGGTGATTTCCAGATGGGTTTCTAGTGAGTCTAGAAGCTTGTCAACCAAAAGAGGAATTTAAAGTGCCCCTATTATGCATTTTCAGATATTATCTTTCATGTAATGTGTAATAAAGCTGTTTGTTTATGGTCAAAATACACAATAAATCGAGTTATAGTTTTATAAAGAAAGAAGGGATTCTTAATCGCCTGATATGACATTTGTAAAATATTTGCATGATGTCAGTCTCATGAACTATGTCTTTGACTTTGACCCTCAAACACTAGTTGTATCTGAGACTGGAAGAGTTTGGTTTGAGAAGATGTTGTTTTCCACTTTGCTGCACTTCCAAAGGATGAGTTTGATACGGTAAAACTGATGCCATCGGTACTGTTCGTGTCACTGTGTATAAAGTGCTGAGGAAGAGCTGAAATTCATATATGCAAATGTGCGTTTGCTTTTCCAACACACACTGCAAGCGGTCAACCAATCACAACAGATTAGGGCTTCTGACCAATCAGAGCAGAGCAGGCTTTTAGAAAGATACTGGTTTAGAGAGACTGAATAATTTATCAAACTGTTTCAGACAGTGTGAGAAAAGATCTGATTCTGCAGTGCATGTTATGAGAAAATTAAAGTGTTTTTAACCTTAAAGCCCATTAAACGACTGCAAAACAAAATTAGGAGCCTTTAAAAAAAGCATATTAGGGGCACTTTGAAACCAAATCAAGTCTCACCTCTCCAAGCGTGCACAACTCCATGATGATCCAGACGGGATTTTCAGTGATTATTCCAATCAACTTCACAATGTGCGGATGGTCGAACTGCCGCATTGTCACTGTCAAACGTCACATCACACAAACATTCTCATGCAAAACACTTTTTGCAAAATCATAATGGTTTTGTGGGATTCTGACTTCTCTGAAAGACTTCTCTTTCCGTGGCAGTGTTGACTTCCTCATATTCAACCTCAAATAAAAGATTTATTTGTATTTCTCTACTATGCGTCATGTGTTCGGATGGAATAACCATGCTGAAAAAATAAGAAAATTCTCTCAAAGTAGAACTGAATCAGCTAAATGTGATGTGGGTCACTAGTGTGAAGTGTTACTTAAAATACTCACGAGCTTCCTGTAGGAACTTCTCCCGCACGCTGTCAGAAGTGCAGTTCTTACACGTCTTAATGGCCACCGATAATGATGGGTTCTCCTGTCAAGAGGAGCACATGATGATGTCAAACACATGCAACTCAAAAACCGTGTGAACAAATTATCAAATTATAATTAAAAGTAGCACATTATTTCAACAAACAGTGACATTTTAGTTTGTTTTAACAGTTATAGAACACAGCAAAGAGCAGGTGACAAAAGGAATGGGTTATAAAACACTTTTGGGACATTACAAAAAATTGTATATTACAAAGTCAGTTTAAAACTTTGATTTGTGTGACATTATTAGTTTCTAACAATAGACAACATAATATAAACAATTCTGTTTATAAAAATCAATAAAATATATACATACATCAATTGTTTACATTTTAAAATGGTCATAAATTCATAAATATGTACTTATTTAAATATTTTTTATATTTTAAATTGATTTTAAATTCCAAATATATTTATTTTAAAAGAAGGAAAAAAAAAGACAAAGCAGAAGAATGGGTAACAGCGTTAGATTTGGTCTAATTTAAGATCTCACTCTGTTTAGACTAGCTAGTTTGGGACCAAATGTTGCCTTCTAACTTGCTAAACTTATTTGTTCTTACTAATAAACTTATTTATCAAAAAATATTCTCCATTAATTAAAGAAAAATATTAGTTTGATCATTTTTCACAAGGTTTTAAGGATAAGCTTAGTGAATGCATTAGACTACAGTTAGACTAGTTTAAGACTAGCTACTTTTAATGCTAAATAATATTTATCTAATATTTCTAACAATTCTCACTCCTAACATTTTTGGTATTTGAATATGATGTCAGAACCTGGAAGACGAATCCGCAGCTGGTTCCTTCGAGATTATCCTATGAGGTTGTATAATTTTTTGAAGATAATTTTTGAGTGTAAAATAAAGTCTGTGGTAAAAGTAACTTGACGAAAAAAAATAAATAAATAATAAAAAAAATAAGAGTATAATAATCAATAACTTATACAACGATACTTTGACGGTTTGTCCTAAACTGCCCAAACTGTCTTATCTAGTCACTTATTAGAAACATATGTTTCCAAAATTAAAAATAACTGCTGCAAAATTTGCATTTTCAGTATGTGTGTGCAGTTCGTGTTGTAGAACAAAACATCAAAGTATCGTCAAGTTATGTTCACCACAGGCTTTATTTGACTCATAAATAAAAACCCACATGAAAATCTGGAAGGAATAAGTGGTGAATAAGTCTTCCGGATCCTGACAGTGTTTGTTTGGTATGGACTGTTGTTTGGACGGTGCGGATGATGAATGTGCAGTTTACCGGACTGATGTAAACCCCTTGGTGGACGTCACCGAACTGTCCCTCGCCGATACACCGTCCCAGCTCGATTCTGTCCCGCTGGATCTCATAGTCCTGAGCTACGGACGAGACACAAGGAAGCAAACGTCACAAACCTGAAGCTCATCATCAGAGGAACCTACAGACGTCACAAGCCCTGATCGTCACGTGTGTTCAGAGGAACGACACGCTGCACAGGAGCAGCTCTGACGGACCGCAACAAACCTTTAGCACAATATTTACTGAACGCAGAGCTCTGCGATTCACCAAACGTTGCCAATTGTAGGTTTAGAAACACTGAGGTCATGAACAAAAGACCTTGGTCAGGGTGGACGCCATATTTAATAATCCACAAGTCAAGACGAGGCTGTGAGCGACATGCAATTTATGCGTTCCAACAACACAATGAAAATGTGTCTATCCAAAAAAATTGTTAAAAAAAATCTAGATGACAAAAAAATTGGTTATGAAAATTAAAGGTAACATAAAATATAAAGATGAAAGATGATGCTGATTAAGATGAAGTATTAAGATTGAGCAAACTGCACAAATATGCCAGACATTTTCATTTGTCATTATAAATATGGCGTTCAGCCTGACTAATGTACATAACCTATATTAAAATAAGTATTCAATAAAGTCTTAAATGTTATGTAAAAATCATAATACAGCAAAATAAAAAAACATAAAAAATCTTTTGTAACATTATAAATGTCTTTACTGTGATTTTTGTTCAATTTAATGCGTGCTTGCTGAATACCATAGTAAAACATTAAAAAAAAAATCATAGTAATTCCAAAAAATGCAAACAAACAAAAAAACGAAGAAATATAAATAAGCAAAACAAAAATCTATTCATTGTCTACATATCAATGACTTCTGCAGGTTTTCAGTTATACAAAGTATTTAAGCTAATAAATATATAAATGGGTTATTATTAATAATCATGTTGTTTTGATTAATAATTGGTTATGATTTTGATTGAGTTATTATTAATAATCATATTATTTTGATTAATAATAATAGTAATAATAAAACAAAGATGCTTAATAATAATAATAATAATAATAATAATAATATAAGGCATTAAAGAAGCTTTTGGTGTTAAAATAAGAATAAGAATAAGAAAAAGAAGCCTTTGGGTGTTAAAATAAATTTTTTCTGTCCCAGACTGACCAAGGTCACGGGTTCGAATCCCATAACACAGAATTTTACACCTTTTATGAAAACCTGCATTTGCCAATAATACGAGAAGGAACCTGCTACTAAAACAACACAAGCACACGGCAAAACTGAGACAGAGAGAGAAAAACTGAAAAGAAATAGAGAAAAACTGAGAGAAACACAGACATTGGGATGGCGTTACCTGCGTCTAATCCATAGCATTCGGCTGGTTGTTAAAGAGAAAAGTGAGAGATTGGCCGTTTAGATCAGAATTAAAGCTCAGGATGAAAGAGAAACAGAGGGATGAGATGATAGACATGTCAAACACTCAGGAATGAGCTGTTATATATCATCACACTGATGTATGCGTGTTTGTATTCAGCATATTATAGAAAATAAACTATAAGACAACAAAAAAAATGACTTGGAAAATGAGCAATAAAATAATTTCAGTGAAACTGAAAGGTCTGTTAACAGCAGATCTCATTCTAAGAGGTTTAGATATTTTCTTCTTTTAACAATGAACACTTAAAATTGATATATTTCTCAGAAAAGATAACTAACTTTTTTTTAAAGAACGCAGATACTGGAAAATATTTTTTTTGCACTTTTTGCAGTGAAGGAGCAAACGCAATCTAAAAGTAGTTCATACGACTCATGCACTGTCTCTATTCCTCTGAAGCCAAACGTTAGCATTACATGATGATAAACAGAAATGTAACCTTGTGCTGTGTTGAAAATCCTTTTGCTTGTGAATCTCATTATGCTACATTATTACAAAATATTGGATGCAATCTGTTTTCTTTCGATTAGCACAGGTTTTATATTTATTTTAGCTTGAGCATCAGTGTTTGAGGGAATAAAGTTACCTCTAAAAAACCGAGGTGCATCATCTCAGATCGATGAGGCCCATAATCAATCAGTTGCACAAATAAATAAAAGAAAACCTGTGCTAATCAAAAGAAAACAAGTTGATAAAAAATTTGGCAATAACATGACTTTTAAAAGCAATTTTTTGTAGGCAAGTCATTTTGACCAAGAACACCACAAGCCTATTAAAATATATATATATATATATATTGTTATACCCTGTTTTTAAACACTGTGTGAGCAAAGTCAGTAAATGTTTGTCCAGTGCGATAACATTAACAGTTTTGGGAAAAGCAAAATCCTCTCCGGGACACAACGTGAGGGTTTAGTCTAAAATATATAGCATCAGAACAATTGGAATATAGAGCACAAGTCAAATGTACTATATTTATGATGCTTTCTTGTCCTCTCTGGAGCTTGACAGCCCATGGAAACCATTGACTCTATATTGATGAAACATTCAGCTTCAAAATGTCACATTTAATTTAATGTGTTAGTTGGCATCCTTTTCTACTTACTTGTGGAATTTACTAGCATTTTCTGAGAATTTTTTTCTTTTTCTTTTCTCCCAGTGTGAGTAAATAATGGCACATTTTCATTCAAAGACACTCGTAACACATTAAGCCGGCGTGTATTCAGAATCCTGTGATTGTTTGTACAGGCCCGCATGTAAAGTCACACACTCGTGAATATTAGTGTGCATGCAGTCGCTGACTCACACACACACACACACACGCACACGCGCACACGCACACGCACACGCACACGCACACGCACACGCACACGCACACGCACACGCACACGCACACGCACACGCACACGCACACGCACACACACACACACCTCTGACTTCTACGCTCTCACTAAAAGGCTCTTTATTGGCATTGATGTTCCATGAAGAACCTTTAACATCCATGGAAACTTTCCATTGCACAAAAACAGAATTTATAGTGGGAAAAGTTATATTAGGAACTGATCACTGAAAAGTTATTGCTGAGAAAATCCCCTTATGGGACCTTTACTTTTAAGAGTGTAGTGTGTTTATATACAGTTGATTCAGATTAAACTCATTGCGTTTTTACAGTAGATACTTGTGAAGGCGTCCCCGAAGCAAATTGTGTCTGATTTAGACAAACCCAGTGACACACACACCTAATTTTACCTTGCATTGATTAATCAAATCTAATAAATCTCAACACAAACTCTCGGATGAATCCTGCATGAGTTTCCAGAGAGACTTTTCTGGAATGTCAGAGCTGGATACTTTAAATTGCATTTGCCGCCACATCAACAAACCAAACAAGCCAGACAGGGAAAAAAAGGTCAAGATTTGGCTCAGAAACCGTACGGATCTGGACAGAAACATCTGGATCCCAGGAGACAGTTATACACACTTCACAGACAGCATAAGTGAGGGTACTTACTAGAGGGCATGGTGTAGGTGTCTTCCTCATCTATGATCTCTGCGTAGTCATCCGTTTCTGCAGGGAGACAGAAGCAGCGGTCAGTATCTCTCACACACACACACACACACACTGGCCAAAGCAACGCCCACTACACCACCAGAAACACATGTAACCTTCCACTACAGAAACTAGAGCCGGCCAAAAACAAGCCAAGAAACTCCTCCATGAAGACAAATACACACAAACTCAAGTGCACTTCTCTCTTTTAAACTCTCTGAACTCAATCTGTGTGGCTCTGAGTGTCTGTCTGTCCAACCGGCCAATCGGAGAGCAGCTCTGGCTGTCCAACCGGCCAATCAGAGAGCAGCTCTGTGGTTGTGCTTGAGAAAGCTAGGGGAAGGAAGTGACTCTTTCGTCTTCATGCAAAACAGATTTAGTCCAGCGTTTTTATTTTTGGGAGAGGTCACTCTCTTCTCTAAATAATTACACCTTTAAAGTCTGTCTCATAAGGAATGCAGGGAGCAAAAGAGCAAGTATGCGCTTCAAGTGAAGGAGATGCAATAAAAAAAACTCACATCTACACACTCCAACTAAACTGAAACATATGCAAGATTGTCTATATTGAAGTAAGTTTAAAATGCACACAGAGTTAGTTATAGATCAGAAAGGAAGTTCACAAGTCAAACTTTACCATCTCCACTATCTTCTGCAGGTCCGAGGAGAGCATGCAAAGAACGGAGAGGATCAGAGAAAGATTAATTCATCAGCAGGCATGAAAACACACACTCATCATCAACTGGTTTCGAAGTCCTCGCTGCAGCTCCTGCAGTAAATGAGTTTTGTTCATGCTGTTCTGGGAGTCATTAGTGTGGTTATATTGGGTTAGACGTGCTGCAGGAATGTGTGGGATGAGATTCAATTGGGACGTGGACACACTTCTGCCTGTATTGTTCTGCCACGGGTCCAACGCAGTTCAGTTTAAATATATTTGTATGTATATACTTTATTTATCTAATACATCATATTAGTTTGGTGGTAGGTTTACACTTTTTAACATTATTGGCAAAATTGGGAGAATTAAAAAAAAAACTGGCATTACTATCTCATCACTAAACCAAAAGAAAATTATATTTCTGCATAAAATGAACCCTACTTTTAGAAAATTGTCTGAATAAATATTGTATTCTCATCACTGTATTGTACTGGTCTAATTCAGTGCTTTTCACATGGAAACATTTTTGTATATATTTGATCTTATATATTTTTTGTATAATAAATTATATTATTTGGAGGCAGTTTTTTTCACATTTTAACACAATTAGCAAATTAGTAATAAAATTGTATGTTAAATATTGCATTATCATTACTGAAAAATATATTTTTTATTATTATAATATGTCAAAATGTATAATAAATTGTTTTATTAGATTAGATTTTTAATTTTATATATATATATATATATATATAACTTACTGAATATACATTATAACTTATTAAACTGTAAAGTAAATGGTAAAAACAATTATGTTAATTATTTAATGTTAATGTTAATTAATTTTTATTTCATGCCAATTAATTTAAATAAATGTATTACATTGATTTAAATAAATAAAATGAAGAAAATCTTCTTCTGTCCAAATTCTATTTAATACATTTATTTCAATTAATTGCCATGAAATAAATTTAACTAAATCTTCTTGTCCAAATTCTATTTGAATAAATGTATTAAATTAATTGAAATAAAAGAATTTGCACAAGAATATTTTGTTACTTTATTAATGAAAATCAAGTTTAACAGTAATTTAGGAGTAATGTGCATAACTGACATGACAATAATTTCATAAGTAAGCAACAACAATAGGCTTAATTTTGTTTATTTTTTGGATTTTGGGGTGAAATGTGGCCTGTTTCTTCATGAAATTCATTTATTAATCAATGTCAAAGGTGCAGACAAAAGAGACTGACACCTCAACATCTGATATGAGCCATAAAATAAATCAACATTTTGTGCAGCTAACAGAAGATCTGCAACACATATGTGTGCTGGGGGCGGAGTCACGGAGGAGGTGTGGCCAGTGATCACATGTGAAGCAGAATGTGATTTGATTGGTCAGCGAGGTAGAAACTACATCCTCTTAAGAGACATGAGACATTTGCATACTTTAATCAATATATAGCCAGGGTTCTCAAGTCTCACGCATTGGCCGTGAGACACACGCAATTCAACCAGTTCACACGCTCACACGCCACACCGTGTATTTCTCACGCTGAAAAGGCAATGCCAACCAAGTTGTCCTGCACGCTTTATATATAACGTTGTATACGAGGCGCAGGCACACAGTGAAGTTTCCTGCCGCCAGCACGTATCTCCATTGGCTCAGTTTGGCTAGCTTACGTTATCTGAAACTAAGGGATGTTAGTGGGTATGGGAAGGAATGAAGATGTATTTCTTCATTTAATTTTAAATTATATACTAATATGTCCATTTGTTCACAATGTCTCACCACACAATAAATCATTATACCATTTTGACTAGACACAAATGCAAAAAGATTTGTTTTTCCAAACTGTTTGGAGTAATTTGTTAAATTTTTGTAATTTTTGTATATTTGTAATTTTGAAATATAACATTAAAGAGTATATTTGATGTGATGAATTGCTCTGTCATTTATCAGATTTACCAACTGTTATAATTTCAATTTGTGCTGGTTAATTATGAACAATGGGTAAAATTGGGGGGCGGGGCTTCATTAGGGCTCCTCCCCTAACCGCTTGTGATCTCACTCCAAGCTTTTGATAAAACTTGAGAACCCTGATATAGCATTTAAAAAGAGAAACACTTCCCAATAGAAGAAAATGATTGGTTGAATCAGGAGTCAGAGCTGTGGTATGAATACATGAGAAACTGATTGAATATGTTTGGGGTAGAGGGCAAGTGAGGGGCTAGTGTTAAACACACACACAGGAACAGCATGTACCCTTAGGAGGAGAGTCATGGGAACAGAGGACAAACGGAAGGAGAAAGCGTCGAGCTTTAGCAGCTTTGGTGGGCGTCTGAACCACAGAGTCTTCAGTGAAGAACGACAGATGGAGAGAGAAAGAGAGGGAAGCAAAGCAAGACAATATGGAGGGAGGAATGAACACAGAACAAACATATTTATCTTCCAGCTTCGTGACAAAACACTGACTATTCGTTTCACACCGAAATGCACAGTGCAATAACAAAAATTAAGCATATTTTCATTCAAAATAATGACGTTGACTTCATTTAAATATGCAGGGTGGCTTTAGAGAGCGACTTTAGGTTCGATTATGCTGAAAATCTCATATCTAAACAGCTTAAAAACAGCAGACACATTCATAGGCTAAAGATACCAAACATCTGGAATACAAGTGATGATGATGATCTTTAAATGTGTGCAGATGTTGCAGAAACCAGCCCAACATCTTGAAGACATCAGATATCGGAGAAACGCTATGCGAAACAGCATTTGCAATGTTTTTGATTGAAATATTTCAGAGTGACACCAAATCTTTAGCAGGACATAATGTAGGACGGGACTTGATTTAATCCATTGTGGATATGATTGGATCGAGAAGTGTTAAACTATAATATTAAACTATAAAACAGGGGAAAATCCCACAGGCTTTCATTGAATGAGCCCCAATGGAAGTCTGTGGGATTAACACCTGTTTAAAAAAAAAAAAAAACATATTTTGATATGAATATATTGTAGATATCATTGTTGTCTATCAGATCCGATCTATCTGTGAACTCTTCTTTGGAGAGTCTTTACCCAGAATGCTCAGCAGGACATCAGTACCTGAAACAGAGATGGCACGAACTCCTGCCCGAATCCCCTCGAGACGCTTCTCATTGTTGGCAAGTCTGTGGAGAAACAATTTCATTAACGAACAAAATGGCGATTATCGTTGTTGCTTCCATGCACACTATAACAAAACCCAGTTATCCAACCATAACAACGGCTTTCAGAGGTTCACGTGAGCGTTTGTTTGGTACCAGGTCAAAACTTAACTTAATGCAAATTATACTCAAAAGATTTTACGTACTATACATGACACATGCAGAATTAAAACATATGTAAGCATATGTATGTGATATACAGTATATATATATATATATATATATATATATATATATATATATATATATATATATATATATATATATATATATATATATATATATATATATATATATATATATATATATATACACACACATACAATGTATATATAAATATATATATATTATACAGCATTCCTGGGAAAAATATTATACAATAAAACATTATATAAATAGAATACATTATATATTATATATTGTGTGTGTAATAAAATATATTCACTTTTTTTTTTTAAATATAAAAATAACAGTTAACTACAGCATCATTAGGCTAATAAACATCCTGATATATATAACAATGTAAGTATAATTTATAGCCTGATCCTGTTCTTGAGTAAACTTCATTGGCAAAAAAAAACCAATGCATTAAAACCATAATGACATTCTCGCCTAATTATCACAAATATATTGTGAATGTTTGATATATCACCCAGCTAATTTCCCAATCTTTATATTTGTCCTGGTTTAGTAGAGTTTAATCTTTAACAGGTGGTCAAACTGAATGAATATCCTGCCTGATAGTTTGTTAAACCGCTCAGGAACGGCAGAGAAGTGAATTCATGACTTACTTGGGAATGGATGGAAGAGCTCTCTCACCCTCTGTAGGACAGAAAAACACAGAACATCAGCTTATGAATCAAACAGAGGGACAACACCCACCCAAATATGAAGAACTGCACTTCATATTTTACCACAAGATGTTCTTGTAGACCACTGGACTTATTTTCTCTCTCCCCCCTATATATATATAAAACGACGTTTTATTTGTGTCCTGCTGAGCTTATTGACAGCTGTGCAGCTTCACACTGAGATTTTCCACTCAATACGTCCTGTTCATAGTTGCCAGCCTCTATACTACAGAAATCCCACAATGCAGCAGTGTGAGGGAGACGTACCTTTCTGAGGCCTGACGATGAAGGACTGGCTGACGGCGCTGAGGAGTCGACAGTAGCCGTCGATGAGGTCGGCCATGTTCTCAGCAGTGGCGAAGACTGGCGTGCTGATCGTGAGAGGCTACGAGAAAGAAGAGACTCACAATGAGCCATTATAGAAAACACCAGCCACATGATGACGTCAAGCTACAGCAGAGACCAGCTGCAGACCAAACACACACACACACACACACACACACACACACACACACACACACACACACACACACACACACACACACACAAACACACACACACACACACAAATGCTCTCAGGTAAACACGCAGCCAGTCTAGTCCGACTCCCAAACAAAAGACTTTAATGATTTGGTCAAAAAGACTCACAACTTTAGTTTAAATCAATGTTATTTTTGTATTATTCATATACTAGTATAGTATGTATTAATATTTTGAGTCAGTTTCAGTTGTTTATATTTTTCATTTGTTTTTAATTTTTAGACTTTTACTAATTTTAAGTGATTGTATTTTTTTTCAGTTTTAGATTTAGTAATTTTAATGTAAACAAAAATTAGAAACGTTAGAAACTTTAGTTAAATTTTTTTGCAACGTTATATACTTTTTTATTAGGTTTTTTTTATAACTATATATTTCAATTTAGATTCAATTTATTTTTATTTCAGTTTTAGGTTTAGTAAATCTGGTATTTCAACCAGAACATTTTTTCAGTTAGTTACAAAGGCAAAAAGTAGCAAGAATTTTTCTATCTAATATGTATAATTTGTTTTATTTCAGCTTTGTTTCAATTGCTGAATAGGATTTTTGGTAGCTTTAGTTTTAGTTAACAGTAACAATGCCAGTTTAAATGAGCCTAACGAATCCGCCAGTGTCTAAATCTGAGTAAAAATGCTGTTCAAAAGACAGACAGCCAGAAAGAGAGAGACACAGACTGACAAAAAGTGCAGACAAAGAAACCAAAATAACAGTGACGGTCTGAAATTACAGCACCGTCAGCTGGATTTACACCCTTCTGAGTCACACATCTCAATCTAAACACTTCCGGTAGATCCAACAATCACAACATCTACTTCATTTCATGCGCTCTTGAGCTGAAACTTCATTACAGAAACACATGCGATCGATTACCTCAGCGGCTCCTGCCACGTCCAGCTGTAAGACACCTTTCCTCTCCTTCTCCTCCACGCACGAGTAATGGATGCTCTGCACCTGCGTGAAGTTGGCCAGATGTGTCGGCTGA
>CM060634.1:31016166-31043666 GCA_030578275.1 Meda fulgida
TCAAAGAAAATAATCAGGGTCTAAAATGAACAATTGGCAAGGACAAAAATAAACTAGATGTTAGGTTTATAATTGTATAAGGAAATGCTATTTTTCTCTAGATATATTCCTTGCATTAATCCACCTAATTAAAAACAACCCATGATATAATATATTACATAAATGCCAATGTAGTTTGGGGTCAATAAGATTTTTTTAATGCTTCTGAGAGAAGTCTCTTCTGCTCAGCAATGCTGTATTTATTTGATCAAAAATACAGTAAAAACTGTAATATTGTTACCATTTAAAATAAATGTTTTCTATGTGAATATATAGTAAAGTGTAATTTATTCCTGTGATCAAAGCTGAATTTTCAGCATCATTACTCCAGTCTTCAGTGTCACATGATCCTTCAGAAATCAGGATAATATGATGATTTACTGCTCAAGAAACATTTATGATTATTATCAATGTTGAAAACAGTCGTGCTGCTTCATATTTTTTTGTGGAAACTGTGATACATTTTATTTTTCAGGATTCTTTGATGAATAGAAAGTTCAAAAGAACAGTGTTTGTTTGAAATAGATTTTTTTGTTACATTCTAAATGTCTTTACTGTCACTTTTGATCCAGTTAATGCATCCGTGAAGAATAAAAGTATTAATTTATTTAAAAAAAAAAAAGAGAGAATCTCACTGACCCAATCTTTTGAACAGTATGTAGTATAATGGAAAATGCAGTTTAATAACCGGTAATCAATATTTTTTAGCCAGTAATTTTTCTCAATTAATTTGGCATTGTTGTGGAATTGTGGAGTGTGAGTTTCAGTGTGAGGAAATCTAACTCCTCCATGACCACCAGGAGGCAGAAGAGGCCCGTGTGTGAGCACATGACCTGCCGTACCCCTAGAGCACAGCGAAAGCACTCTTTGTCGAATCTGTAGACGGGCGCCAGGATCTCAAAAAACTTCAGTATGCTCTGCTCGTCGTTCAGGTTGGCGAACTGCTTAAATGTTTGCTGGATCTGTTTCCTCAGCGTTTTGGCCTGAAACACGAGAGAAAGACCAGCGTTACACCTCACACTGGATGAAAACATTAATCAACTGACTGAAAACAGAACATTATTCAAGTCCCATATGACCAGCACTAGCTTAGAAATGACTCAGTTTCACTCCAATAGCATCATAATGAATTACAGCGCTATAAAGTGCACAGCAAGCAAACATTTAATTCAGAAATTATAACTAAACTTGATTTTGACATGTTCTGAAAAACAAGTTGTGCATCAAATATTTAGGAATTATGATTTTGTGCAAATCACTAACATGAGAAATAGTAAGTAGCAAACACGTCAAGTATATTTTATATTCACAACATAGATTGTATCAAAGCAGCTTCACAGTATCAATCAAATAACATAACTGTTTGTTTCTTAGTGGAAAAAAAACACATTTGGTAGGACTGATCAATGGTATTAATGATTGGTTAATTAATTTGAATATCCCCAACTGAGCAAGCCAAAGGCAACACAATAAATATGGTTTGCTAAAGTAAAATCATGCCTATATAACATAACAGAATTACCCAGAATCAAACCGGTAATTCAAGTTCATAACAACCATGAAATTCAGCTGTCAATCAATCCTCATCTCTCCTTAACACTCACAATACACAAAACCAACACACTTCTCTGCTAGTCAAGTCACACATGCTCAAATTCAGCTGCATGTGCATGGATCTAATCTGCTATTAGAGATCATCTGAGCTCTGAAAGGCATTATGGGTATCTTAACAACATCAGATCCTATCAGACTGAAATGTGAGGGGTCACTTCAGAGGGACGGTCCACCCTTCCTGAGAGGAAGTGCGGCTCGGTATCGGGTCTTACATCTGAGGAGGAATTATGGGAAATATCTGACGGACCAAACAAGAGGGTGGAGGGCGGGGTTTCTTCTTCTTGGGCCTCAGAAACGCGCCTCTTCTTCTCTTTTATTACAACACGCCATTTCAAATCTTTTTTTTTTTGTTACTTTTTATAAAAGAAATGGGTAAATGTTCACTAATGCATGAGAAAGTTAATTATTAATCAGATTAAACTAATAATAAAGATTTCACTGCTTTGAAGTTTTATATAGATTAAGAATATATATAATAATCATAAATAAATAAATAATAATAATAGAGTATGTAAAGTAATACAATAATAACTAAAACAAAATAAATAATAACAAATTAATGAATAAATTACGAATTTATACTACTAATTATACAAGGCTAATATGCATGTTCCCTATATATGATACATGAATATTAATCTGTGATCTATTATATATGCTGGTTACTCCTTATTGGTCTTAAAGGAATATTTCTGCCATCATTTACTTGCCATAATGTCAGCGTATTACTGTATTTTTGATCAAATAAATGCAGGCTTGTTGCAGAAGAGACTTTAGAAATCTTACAGGACTTAAAGCACTTTGTTTCTCATATTCATTCACTTTCCCTGTATGGAAAACAGCAGCTCATCAAAACATTTCCTTTTATAAAAGAAAGTCAGAGGTTTGGAACGACATAAAGATGAGTAAACGATGACAGGATTTTCTCTATTCCTTTAATAAGCCCTGTGAAAAGCAAACGATAGCATTATTAAAAAGAAGACATGCGAGCTGAACTCGGTAATGGCTGAATTTGATTTATGCGGTCGGGTGACAGATGGCAGCGCCGATAACTCAACCCCATTTCTAACATGAGATCTGCTCTATACGCTGACACTGGAAACTCTTTAAAACATTTTCTAGGAAGCAAACTGATTTAACGTTATAATCTGCCTAAATGAACAGCTCTCGGACAACATAAACGCACGACTGATGGGAACAGTGTTAGATTCGGTGGAGGAGATAATCGGGGGCGGTAAAATAACACCTCTGTCCTGCCTACGTACACGCACGCACGCACGCACACACACGCACGCACTTACACACACGCACGCACACACACGCACACACACGCACACACGCACGCACGCACGCACACACACGCACTTACACACACGCACGCACACACACGCACACACACACATACGCACGCACGAACGCACGCACGCACACACGCACACACACACGCACACACACGCACGCACACACACGCACGCACTCACGCACGAATGCACACACACACACACACACACACACACACACACTCACGAACGCACACACACACGCACGCGCACACACACACGCGCACACGCACGTTTAAGGGTGACCCAGGGTCAGAGGACATCCCCACTACTTCACGGAGCATCTGTCTGCAGGGGTGTGTGTGGGATCGCCTCAACAGCAGAGTTGCTCAACACTATTCTTATGCCAGATGCACACACCGACACCATCCAGTTTAAAACACACACTCCTCATCTCACAACCAGCATTAAAGGGACAGCTCACCCAAAATCTTCCAGTACTCTCCCTCATGCCATTCCAAACCCATAAGACTTCATCTTTGGCACACAAATGAAGATATTTTGACTGAAATCAGAGACTTCAGTCCCTCCACTGAAAGAGTATTCACTCTAATGCTTCAAAAAGTGCATAAAGAGATTGTAAGAGAAATCTATATGAATTGACGTACACTTTAAATGATGAACAGGTTTAATTTAGGCTTTTATTCACATACAAACACTTATCAGTGAACATACAAACATGATGCTGTTTTTCCTTTTTATCTGCCATTTCTGCTTTATTATTGATGAGTCTGATTCTGTCTTTGGCATTTCTGTTTTCTTATTTTATATTTTCAGTCCGACAGTTTTGCTACTCCTGTTCAAGGCTGCTCTTAGCTTTGCTGCACTCATCTGTGCTGTCATGCATTTTGTTATTGTCTTTTAATTTTGTAGTTCTGTAAAGCACTTTGGTCAGTCAGTGGCGGCTACAACATGTGCTATATAAAGAAAAATACAATTAACTTGAACTACAAACAGCACTCAAACGGAGGAAAATATGCTGACTTGTTTTTATCTGTTGGCTGTTGACTGGATATTAATAAACCGAACGGAGGCCGATGTGTACACACACACACACACACACACACACACACACACACACACACACACACACACACACTGAGAATGATTCATCTAGGCAAAATAACATTTAACGTAACATTTTTAACACTAAGTATTAAACTCAAGCTGGAAACATACTGAATAAAAATGCATGAAAATGTAAAACGGACGGAAATCATTCGCTCACCTTAACCGACTCCAATAAACTTTTGGGGAAGAACCGTCGGAGTCCAACGTCCTTTCTGTAAAACAGAGCAGAAATCTCAGCACAGATGCAATGATGCTTTTTAATATAGACATCAGCGTCGTTCATCTGGTGAAGTGATCTCACTCCAGCTCT
Source organism: Meda fulgida (assembly GCA_030578275.1). Lineage (NCBI taxonomy): Eukaryota > Metazoa > Chordata > Actinopteri > Cypriniformes > Leuciscidae > Meda > Meda fulgida. The sequence goes on from CM060634.1 coordinate 31,020,541, forward strand.
CCAGGAGCATGTAAAGAGCTATTCACGTCAGGACGAAGCTCTCGGGCGGGTGCAAGGACATGTGGAGTTAATGACGTTAGGAAAACATCTTTGAAAACACAAGCATCACTCGTTTGTCGCCCTCATATACAGTACATGTGTAAAAAATTATAACAAACAACAATGAAAATCTCATGTCAACATCTAATATGTTTTTATAGACATGCTTTAAACACATCAACTAAATTTACTAAATGAATTAAACTTTTGTCTGGCCTGTATTTCCAACCTAATTGTGCATGTTTTGATGAAAACTAAATATATGGAGGTTAAATAAAAGCTAGCATTTTTTACTCTTCATATAAATATTTTTTAGATTTTATTTGACACCATTTATAATTAAAAGTCGTTAGGTGAGCAGGTTATGCATCAAACTATTACCATCATATTTTTTATTTCAAAGTAATAAAAATCATCATAAGCATCCTTTCAAATCTCCTGTTTTTATCACAGTATCTTTTGTTTTGTTGCATTTGTCAGAAGGAGCATGTCAAGATTTCACCACAATTTTGTAAACAACTAAAATTGAAATTAAATAAATAATAATATTTGACATTATTATATCCAATATACTAGATAGGGAGCCTATATTCTTTTTAAAATATATACTGATTGGACCGTATGAGACTGTAAAATCCACCTGACCTGTTTCAGCAGACTGAAGCAGTGTGTGTTCCTCTCAGGCTGTGTGAGCGAGCGGGACGGGGGATTTAAAGCCCAATAAAACCCAACAGTCCCTGATGATTGTTTCATCACTTAATCTAAATGAAAAGCGCTTGGGTTCAGCTTCGCTCAGATTTAACCGCGAGGCGTCTCGCCAAAAACAACTCGACCATGTTTATGGGCCTCGAGAGCGACACATCAGTCGATACTTTAAACTGCTGTGCTAAACTTTTAGCCCAGAGAGGTTACACCTCCTCACCCGTTATCATCGTAACTCACACGGTTTACAGTAAAAGCACTAAATTACACAAATGTAAGTATGGGAATGATGATATACAAATCTAACACACATGCTGAGTCACAATCTGCATACTACCTGTCCTAAATCATATTCAAAATTATAATTAGTGTGTATGTCGTGTGTATGCTGAAATGAGTATCTCGAAGATCCCGGATGGTCTACTTTTTCCGGTTAGTCTGAAGTCACTTTAACGGCTAATACGCCTCACTGTTCACTGGACGAGGATTCGATTAGAACTACAAACACAAATAAAAAGTGTTTAAAAACTACAAAAATGGCGGCTGTACGAGACCAATGGTTAAGAAGAGAGGTTTAGATAAAGGGGTTTGAGTGATTAATTATCAGTATCTAACCTGACGAAAATATATTTATTCAACGTTATCCACATTATATTTAATCTGCAACAACATTGTTAACCTTTATAAAGATACGTTTGGTCATTAACTTTTAAATGCATCAAAACACAATGCTTTTTTCTTTCTGATACAGCAAGATATTAAATTCATTTGAATGTGGAGGATTTTAACCTACTAACCTATTTGCCTACTTTTCTACTACTCTCAAAAAGTATGTACTCTTTCTTCACAAAAACAGTACATACTTTTAGGGCCAAGTATAAGTATATGAACTTATATATCTAAAAAAAATATATAAATATACATATATTTTTATTTATATATATATATATATATATATAAAAACAATCGTTGTAATTAAGCTAGTTGTCGAGGTATCTTTTCTTATTTTTATTTAGCTGAAAATTTTACTGAAATAAAAATTAATAACAATAAAAAAAATCGATTAAGACAAATTAAAATTAAACTGGAATATATAAAATAAAAACTAATTCTAAATATGAATAAAAACCATAATAGTATCTCAATGACAGTAAAATAACAGTGGTTCAGAGGTTAACCAGGGGTTAACTAGCTTCTGCCAGAGCAGCTGTCACTCAAATCAGACTGGCGCTGTGATTGGAGCACTCTCCGCCCTGCCCCGCCCCCTGAGGGGCCAGAGCGCTGCTGTGTGACTGCGGGCGATCAGACGGAATGACCCGCAACTAATACACACGTGTGTGAGTGTGAGAGAGTGTGTATGTGTGTGTGAGTGAGTGTGTCAGTCCCGCTGAGGTGGAGGAGTGACTGTGAGCGTGTGGCAGTATTAATTATAGTTAACACAAACCAAAACCATAAAAACATGTTCATTACTTGAAATAATATAAACATTTTTATAAACATAAACTGAAATAAGATGAAATATTAAAAAAAAGAATCTTATTTCATCTAGTTGCCAAGTCAGCTTTTTATTTATTTTGCCATTTTGAGATCATGGCCGGTAACTGTGCCGTTTTGGCCATTAGACTCCTTTGCTTCAATTATTCTTATTTCTTTTGATTATTTTCATTTCTTCATACACATACACAAAACTTTCATACACAAATACCATATGAAATGTGCTATATAAATAACTTGCCTTGCCTTGCCTAGATATGATATTCAGCATTATCATCTGCCATCATGAAACTCATATATCCTTTAGCTGTCAATACTCACTCTAAGAGTTCATAGTTGGATTTTTTATCCAGAGCGTTTCCTCTCATCTCTCTGTAGAATCTCCTGGAAAAGACAAAAGCACAGATGAAGTCAGCGCGAGCTTCTGAGCGCTCTGCTGAAACTCTGACCGGAGGACCCGACCTGATCTCCAGACAGCCGAGCTTCAGCGCGATGTCCTGCTCCACCTGATCCGCCATCTCCAGCAGGTAGTCATTCTTCACCTGTGGACAACATATACATTCATTGAGATTGCACACAAACATTTTGAGATTTTAAGTGGATGGAGGGATGGATGATGGAGGGATTTTGTAAGTTGCTTTGGATAAAAGTGTACATGCATATGTAAACTAAATAAATAATTAAAATAAAATCTACTTTCAATCAGCGTGTGTTTAACAGATCAATATATAGTATCATAATCTTTATATTTATACATTTTATATTAAAATAAAAATAGTTATACTTGATAAGTATTTAAGTATTATAAAATAAATGTATAAATTAATAAAATGTAATAAATATACTACAGATTTTTTCTTCATAACACTACATTATTAATTGATCAGTTAAGAATAATACAATGCATTCATATTTATATAAATTACAGTCATTTTTTTGATGTAATCATTTTAGATGTAATTTTTATAGCACTTTTATTTGGTTTTATATTAAATTACAAATTTAATATAAACATAAATATAAATAATAAATATGTACTTTTTCTATAAAAATCACATCATAATACGATCTAAATGATAATATGTCATATAATGTAATTATTTTTAATAGTTAATAACATTTTGATATAATAAATTTTTGAAAATGTATATTAAAATGTTTATATTAAATTATAAAGTATTTATCTTTGTAATTGTATGATAAAGTATATATAATAAAAATACATTATATGACATATTATCATGTACATCATATTATGATGTAATTTGTATAGCAAAAGTACATTTTTTTTTCATGTTTTATATTAAATTTGCTACATTCCATTATGAATTATTGATTGGTTGTGATGTAATAGTATTTTCTGTCATTAGTGTAGCAGAGTCAGGGAGACTATATCTGTGATTGATGATGTCGCTGAGAGCTCGAGCTGTTTTATACAGCAGGTGTTCTGCTCCAAACACACACACACACACACACACACACACACACACACTTCATCACTCATCACGGCCCGCGCAATAATACGACTTCATCACAGACGGCCTTTACAGAATCTACCGTAACGTCCTTCTATTGTCCAGATGATGAACAGCCTTAATAAAACTAACCCATGATCCTCCCTGTCAGCGGGAACTCTGCTGGAGGATTGTGGGATATCTCTGATACAGATGCTCTGATGTTGTTACCTATCGTGTTGTGTCTCTCAAACACACACACACACACACACACACACACACACACACACACACACAGACACAGACACAGGCGAACACGCACAGGCACACGCACACGCACAGGCACACACACACACACACACACACACACACACACAGACACACACACAGGCGAACACGCACAGGCACAGGCACAGGCACACACACACACACACAGGCACACGCACACGCACACACACACACACACACACACACACACACACACACACACACACGCACAGGCACACGCACACGCACACACACACACACACACACACAGGCGCACACGCACAGGCACACGCACACACACACACACACACACGAGGGCACCTTCACCTGCTGATAAAAATAGTTCAGTGTCGGCTTGTCTTCAGCAAACTGATTCAGGAAGCCCTTGGGCAGGTAACGGATCCTCAGCTCATACCTGAGGAAGACAGAGAAACACACCGTAAATAAAAGAGTCATGACAGGATATGTCACCATGTACACACATACCTGTGCTGCTAAGAGAAAGAATATCATCATCAAATCGCATATTTCACCCCCAAATCAATTGAAATAAATAAGGAAGTAATTGTGTTAGAAATAAAAAAAAATTGCATTATTTTTATGACAATAAAGCACATTTTCTTTATAACAAATTAAACATGATTTTATTTGACACTTTTTCCCCCCAACAATTTTATTTTTATTTATTTCTTTGTTATTTTATTTTCCCAATTGTTAGTATAATATAATAATAATAATAAATACATTTTATTTATCTGCACTTTTAAAGGTACTCAACGCTTTACAAGAGCTACAAACCAAAATAAGATCACGTTATTTTTTATCTTATTTTGCCAAATTATATTATAATACTTTACTTGTACTTGAATATCTACTTGTATTAGAAATGTATGTATATTAAATATATATACAGTATGTGTGTGTGTGTGTATATATATATATATATATATATATAAAATATATAAACATTGTACGCTGCAAACCAATTAGCAATACTAATGTACAGTTATTGTCATGCTTATGAAGGAAAACACAGTGAAAACCTGAAAATGAGGAACATTACACATTAAAAAGACAACGCAGACCTCATGACCACAGCACACACATGATCCATAACACATAATCTAAACACTCAAAACATCAATACTGGAGGGTTTATCACTGAAAACATGCAGCAGAATCAAACTCACTATCGATATGAGCCGTGAAAAACCCATCATGAGCACAACACATGCATCACTGTCGAGCGCAGCGCTCAAATCATTATTGTTCTGTCCAGCGGCTACACTGGGATCGTTCAGTCTTTACAGCATGGCTTCATTTGAAGGGTTCAGTCCTCTGCTGTTTCCAGAGGAAATGATCCTTCATGGCTTTTCATGACTTCCTGGAACTGGCTCAGGAAATGATCGAATCTCAGTTCCTGAGAAGTGGAGAAAGCAGGAGCTCAAGCGCAACTCACACACTTCTACTACACACTGAAAACCATGTCTGCTGGGAAAGGTGCGTTCTCTGGTGTTAAACCGGGAAATTTGTTCTCGACTTTTAGGCACAAAAAATGAAAAGTGATCTAAAAACAGAGCTGAAAAAAAAAACTGAATAAAAAAAGGTTGTAAACCTTATGAAAAAAAAAGTTTTTGTCTGGCCAAAAAATATAGTGTAAAAATGTATTATTTATAATTTTTCCAATTTAAAACAAAGCATATTTTGCATTATATTGTTTAAACCTTAAATGGTAAATTATCAAAGCACATTAAAAGAAAGTCATACTATACAGTAAATTACATAAGTTCACATAAAAATATTAAAACAGTGGACAAAAAAGATAAAGTAAACTTAGAAAAACTATATACACAATTATAAAATAATATAACTTTTTATATTAAATATATTTATTTGAGAAAAATATATATTTTAACTAAACTTATTATACTCATCACATTTTTATAATATTTAGATCTAAAAATAAAAAATGAATTGTATATGTTTTGGCCATTTGTAACATATTGAAATAAATGTATGTGTACTATTTTTAAATATATTTAAAACATAAACAGATGATTGGTTATCGCTGGTGTTTCTCTGTTGAGGAAATCAAAGAGCTAGATCCTCTTCCAACATGAGCTCGTCTGCCTTACAGCGCCTAAATCCATCAACGCCTCCGGAACACCAACACAACACTTAGTCTGGATTCGGGATGACATCATCCAGAGCATCATGTGACAGCAAAGCACCCTCTCACATTATCTGATCAGAAGTCCGTCAGACAGTGACAAATGAAGACCACACTCACATCAGAGGAGCAAGAACAGACATAATTCTCTGTAAAATGTCAAAACGGGAGTAATTTGTTGGGAAGGAATGCAGGAGGGAATCTGGCTGGGATTTCCCAGTGATTCAGACCGGCTCTGAAAAGAGAAAATAAAAAAAAAAACTGAGGGAAGAAATTAGTAAAAAAAAAATTTTTTTTTTTTTTTTTTTTTTTACGATAACACAACAGTGGTACTGGTATCTCATAACAGCTCATACCTTTTTTGTGTTTTTTTTTTTTTTAAGTCTCTTAAAATAATCTATGGGGTTAGAATTGTTGCAGAGATTCTCTTAAAGAGATTCACAAAAATGTATCAAATTCACAAATAAATAGATTTTAAGATCCACAAATAAAATAAAATTGTATACAACTCACAAATAAATAAAATGAGATTTGCCAATAAAAATATATACTTTCAAATGTGTTTTATGTCACAAACACAACTCTGCCTGACATTTATTTGTGAACCGCTTTCTGTGCATTTGTAAATCCCCTCACGCATCTTCTAGCATCGACGTGCAGACAGATAAGTGGACTCCAGCCACCGTTTACCCCAGCCAATCAGATGACGGCTGAGCTGACCAATCGCAGCTCGTCCTCGCTGATCAGAAACACAGCAAAAACGCACAATATTTCCGCACATATTTTACGCACGTTTCTCAGCTGTTTCAGGTGAAACTGGCCCTAAACTTACAACGAAAGATTTTTAAGAAACTAAAAGAAAGGTCGCTTTTACATCGGGTCGATCTGGACCAGAACAAGCTGCAAATATATATCGATTATATAGTCTATATCTGTCCAGACCTGGACTGAGTTCATTGAGCAGGTTTTACACTGACCATCAAAAGCACAAATAACCTCCTCCTGAGCACTTCATGAGCTGTTGGAGATCATCAAGCGTTTCGAGCGTGAAACCACAACAGCAGCTTGCACACCGGCAGGAGAAAGCAGGATTTTAAATCACTGAGTCTCTTCTCTCTGCTGAGTGACAGAACAAAAGCTTGAATGGAGATGCAGCTGCTTCGTGAGGCACACGGGCCTGACCGGTCCGCTGATGCATTGTGGGTAGAGACGAGGTGACATAAAATACCATCTGTGAGGGAATAACTCACATCTATAAAAGCTCAAGCCCCTGATGAAATAAAACACACACACGGACACAGACAAAGGCACACACATTTAGAGGTCGATGAATTCAAACACTCCATATACACACACACGCACACACACACACACACACACGCACTTACTCTCTCACTCACACACAGTCTCACACACACACAAACACACAGAATCGCACACACACACAATCGCACACACACAGAATCTCACTCTCTCTCTCACACACACACACACACACACACACACTTACTCTCTCACTCACACACAGAATCTCACACACACACAAACACACAGAATCGCACATACAGAGAATCGCACACACACAGAATCTCACTCTCTCTCTCACACACACACACACACACACACACTTACTCTCTCACTCACACACAGAATCTCACACACACACACACAAGCACGCACACACACACACACACACACTTACACTCTCACACAGAATCTCTCACACACACACACACACACACACACACACACACACAGACAGACAGAATCTCACTCTCACTCACACACACACACTCACTCACAAACTCACAGAATCACACACACACAGTCACAGAATCACACACACACACACTCACATAATCGCACATGCATGCGCACACATTCTCTCTCTCACACACACACACTCACTCACACTCACTCACAGAATCACACACACACACACACTCACATAATCGCACACGCATGCGCACACATACTCTCACTCTCTCTCTCTCACACACACACACACACACAAACACACACCACAATAACACCCCAATAAATAATGGTGCACATAAACAATCACATTCAGGTTTCATTTGCTGGTGTCCCGACCCGGCCAGCGGATCCACCAGGCTGACCAGGAAACTATCATAAACTATAAAGGCAAGTCTATACTGTTATTTCAGCAGGGATCAAAGCTGAAATGGATGAAATATTAACAAAGGTTTGTTTAAATGCATGAGCGCGTTACCTCCACTCGTCCTGCGGGCGGTTCTGTTCGTACTTCTCCCTCACGTGGGACACGCCCATGTCCGGGTGGAGCCAGTGCACGTCCCCCGACGGGCCGTGGGAGAGGCGCAGCCCGAAGCAGGACACCAGCTTCACTTTGTGGATATCCACGATCTTCTGAATGATTCCCTGCAGACGCGAAACACACACAGTTCATGGTCATAAAAATCCCATAATACACGGCCGATACATTAACTGATTTATAGAACCGTAAAAAACGTTACTAGATGATTAGAGTGTAATGGATCCACCTCAACCTTCATGAGACTGAATATTCCCGTCACACACACGATAACTGCAGTGGAGTCAGACACACCCTTCAAAACTACAGTATTCATAAAAGAACAACAACAAAAAAAATCCTCGAGGATGCATTAAATTGATCAAAAGTGACAGTAAAGACATTTATAATGTTACAAAAGATTCTGTTTCAAATAAATGCTGTTCTTTTGAACTTTCTGTTCATCAAAGAATCCTGAAAAATAAAATGTATCTCGTGTTTTCAACAATGATAATGTTTCTTGATCATCAAATCATCATATTGAGTGATTTCTGAAGGATCATGTGACACTGAAGACTGGAGTAATGATGCTGAAAATACAGCTTTGATCACAGGAATAAAGTACACTTTACTGTATACTCACATAGAAAACACTACTGTTAAATAGTGATAATATTACACAGTATTTACTGTATTTGTGATCAAATAAATGCAGCACTGGTGCGCAGAAGAGACGTTTTTTCAAAAACATTTGTAAAAAATTGTATCGACAAACTTTTCAATATATCGTATATGTTACCTTAAATACATTTTAATTTTTCAACCATGAATAATTAGTATTCTGGGTGTTTCACACGTGATGTAATCTTGTCCTGTCATAAAATATCGAATATTTTTAACTTCTTTTAGTATTCCTGTCACACGACGTGATTTGATTGACAAGTGTTATTCCATATACTAAAAATATTTTAGATATTTTATATTTTTTACTTTGTACCTCACAAATATATAAAAATAAAAAAAGACATTTTCAATTTACATCATAGATAGAAGAACTGCATATTTAATGTATTGATGCATGTCATTGACCCACACAAGACACAGGCCCAGCTGACATTGTGATGAGGTCATAATCTAATAAACAGGATGTGAAAGTGATACGGTTGTCACGGAAGCTGGGTGGTTGCCATGGCAACACCGTGGTCCTCATTGATTGGATTACGGAGCTGACGAGGGCTCTGAACACACACACACACACACACGATTTCTGGGACTTTTTCAGGCTACACACTAAATACATTACATGATCACATGAGAGCAGAATAATACACTGACTCTAAATTAATGATTGAATCAGCTACAATTCAGTTCAATAAATAAGATCTAATAGCAACCCAGTGTACACCAAAATTTCATGATAATATTGTTAATTTTATATGGGAATGGTATAGTTTTTTTTTTTTTTACTATTAAATGTACATAAAATAAATGTATAAATACAATAAATAAAATATAAATAAATAAATAAATGTGAAATAAGTGTTCTCAATGTTCACTGAAACAAAAACTATTTAAAAAAAATCGGGAACTGAAATAAAGCTGAAAAAGCATGTAGTACAAATATACATTTTACATGAATCACTTACATTTCAAATCTTTAAAAAAATATAATTTAAAATGCAAAAATATATATATAAAATGATAATATTATTTAATAATTATATTATTAGTAACCAATGAAATGTGGGATCAGTGCAAAACAAATCAATATGTTACACTGGCATTAGAAAACGAAAGATAAGTAAACTAAAAATGATAAAACAACGGACAGCTTTGACCAATTTATGCAGACTTGTGACATCAAATGAAATCTACATAAATGCCAAACCTTGTGTCATACCCATTACAGTATTTATTTAAATTTACCTTCAACTTCTAGTGTCTCCATACAGACTAAATAACCATAAAAACAGAGGCTGGTCTGACAGAAATACAGAACTGAGACTATATTGCTCTTCAGAGAGTAGATCGAGCGTTTCATCAGGCCTGGAAACTCTGCATGTGTGTATGACAGGGAGGAGAGATTGCCGAACGTCAGGGAAGCTTAGTGTTGGGTTCACCAGCGTATAGACAGCGCTTACGGCATTACGGCTGAGGGTTTGGCAAACCGGCGGCGTGCAGGAATAACAGAGCTGGATTTCCTGCATACTGGCCCTGGGAGCACTTTGGCTACGTCTACACTAATCCTGAAAAATCTGAAGAGTTTTCGTCTAAAAACGCTCCGCATCCACACTATCATTTTCAATCGTTTTCCAAAAGTTGCTCATCCACACTGAAACGTCTGAAAACGCTTACATCCCGTACTGCACATGAGTTTGTTTATTTATTTTATTTAAAATAATTCATGTACTGGGAAAAGAGACTCATGAACCATAAAGATCAACTCAAGCACTTGCCATTGGTTAAAGTAAAACAAAACACACAAAGGAAAGGTACACTATGTATATCAGATCTCTAAAAAAACAATGCACATGAAATTTAAATGAACATACATTTTGTAATTGACTAGTCGAGCCCCCTTGAATCTACAGAAGACGTGAGCGAAGTTAAAATGGATGACAAGCTTGTTGGTATCGGCCAAGAGTGAAACAGCAAATCGCTCATTAGAATAATTAAAGTGCTTCATTTGGCCGAGTTTAATGAGATAATCACTGCGGTGTAGATCTGCAACTCAAATTAATCTGTAAAAGATCAACTATATGATACGTTAATATGCTTTACAGCTAAAAACCTTTCGAATTATAGAATTATTATATAAATCCGGTTGAATTCATTACAACAGCGTAATAACGAAATAAAAGATTTTAAAACACTGCATTGCATTTTTTGGCATAATTAAAACAACATGAACAAATTCACATACACTAAAATCATAAAAATGGCAAAAAAACATCTGTTACTGTGCCTAGATGTCACTGTCTTTTCTATAAAATGACCTTCTATTCATTTATAAAAGAACTTTCTACCTTTAATTTCAGCAATGGTTTAAAATATCATTTGTAGCTTAGCATCATTAGCATCACAAATAATTTGCATGCAAATTGTCAATTAGAAGTTGCCAGTCAGATCCTGCTTGGTTATTTTATATTTAGGTGTGAATGCATTCAATTTATATTTACATATTCACTAAGCAGATGCCCAGAGCAACTGACAAATAAAGAATGCTAATTCAAAACATATAAAAGTTTTCCTTCTCTAAAATATGCGAGTCATTTTCAGCAGAAATGACATGTTTGCACATTTAATAGTCGTTTTTAGATTCTCCATTCGTTCTTCCACTTTTTCATGCCACACAATATTCCTCATTTTAATCTTCTCCAAATAAAATCCCTGCATCTGGAAATCTGAACATCTGTGGTAAAGCTTGAAAAGATCCTGCATTAGAAATGCCCACTTCTGTCGCCATTAAACCACACAAACAGTTTCTGAGCTTCAGGCTTGTTTAATCTGGACCTCCGCCAAACCCCCACATGTTCCCAATGATCAGAACACAAGCACTTTGTTCTTTGGATTAAGGCAAGGAAACACAGATGAACAGGATCAAATTGTAACTATTACATTTCCCCAGTTGATTAATCAGATAAAGACAAATGTTATGTCTATAAGCTGTAAAGTTTGGTGTGTGTAAAGCTGCTGAAGTCTTAAACTCACCACCTTTAAGATATGTATTGCAATTAAAATCTACATATGCAAAAAAAATTAAAGTTTAAAAAAAAAAACTTAAATGTATATTTAATCGGATGTTTTTTTTTCACTAGTCTAAAATAAGATATGTCATGGAAGCAAATTCTGAACTGACCAGTGCATGAAAAAACAATGCTTTTGTCTGCAGTGTCTTGCCCTAAAAAGGTGGTTGATTATGATTTCACTTTTCTAACTTTAGTTAGTGTGTAATGCTCATCATCTGCAACAACATCTGCAAAGTTGCAACGCTCAAAGTTCAAAGCAAAGGGAGATATTTGCTTTTAAAGAAATCGCTTTTAAGGACTACAACGGCTGGTAGGGACTACACAAGCTTCCTCACGGGTTAGTGACATCACATAACCCTAAAATTTACATAAACCCCGCCCCCGGGAACACCATTTATAGATTATCATAACAGAATATGCTAATCATTGACTAAAAGATAACTACACATAAGCTACATAAATTCATCAACTAACCATTCAGAAACTTCTTCTTCTTGAGTCTCTCGATCTTTGTCCAACTCCGGTTTTAACATAAAAGGCTAAAAGTTTTCGAAATTTTCTGTGTCGAGGTAATCAAAGCTCCGCCCCCTGTGCCGGGAGCAGCAGCTCATTTGCATTTTTAGGGACAGACACAAAACTATGCGTTTTTCCTCACCCTCAAAAAGTCACAATTTTAACATGCTATATAAAAATATCGGTGTGGTATTTGAGCTAAAACTTCACATACACACTCTTGGGACATCAGAGACTTATTTTACATCTTGTGAAAAGGGCATTCCCATCCCTTTAACATGCACTGAAATGTCTTGTTGTTGACTTAAAATCATCACACATTAAGACAGTTCGTGTCCAGATTGAGCGGGTCACTTGAGAGGTCACCAGAGACCATCTGATCAAGAGGACCAGCATGTTTAATCTTCCTGTGGATTTAAACACAACAATCCGCTTAACACACACGCTGATCAATACAACTGCTGCGTCTCTAACAGAGTCGTCCATCTCGACTCTGTCCTCCAGAGTCTGAAATTAATTCAATTTCAGGAGGGGAAATTAAACCTTTCGGTGAAAGCTGAGCTTCAGAAGGGCTTGTATATTTCCTGAAGAGACACATTTACATGTCTGAACACACAGGCAAAAAAATGGTGACGTCACCAGTATTTGTCACCAAACCCATCCTGCAATTATGAATCAAAAGACTGTCAGTGGGAAAACACATTCTGGTAGCTAGTTTGAGGTGGTCTACTTGCTCTAAAAACCTTGACCAAACTGGTCTAACTGATTAAATCCAAACAACAGTTCAACCAAACCACCATCAAGACCAGCTCAGACCAGCTTAAGACTAAAATGACCAACTCAAACCAGCCGGAAATCATGTAAAATCCTCAGGAAACAGTTTATTTTGATTTATTAGTATGAAAAACAGATTCCCTCATAAAATAAGTTTTTTTAATAACTACAACAATTATAATATGTTTATAATTGATATAATTATAGCTATGTATTATTTAAAGTTCCCCTGTGGTGAAAAGTTTTTAATGTTGTTTATATGTCTATGTGCTGTTTTTAATATGCTTTAAGACAAACCATGTGTTATTCATATAAATAATTCATGTAAGTCGACAGCATTGCTGAGTATTTTCTGCTTAAAACTGCAGTGAACCAAAGACAGTCTCAAAAACACGCTTTGAAATCGCTGGTGTTTCTGACGTCACAAACTACCTTGTAACCAATCAGATCAACGTGTGATCGTCAACCAGTGGATCTCTGAGTGAGTGAGTGAGTGAGTGGAGGCGGGGCTCATTTGCATATTCATAGAACCGCGTATATTAAATGAGGCAAGGGTGTGGAGTTACATTCAAGATATTTTAAGGCATGAAGAAATTTATTTTCAAGGAAAAAACGTTGAAATGCCATTTTGGTGATCAAATATGAGTTTTAAGGGATAAAATGATTGACTACAGGGGACTTTAAATTCCAAAAATTCAGATGATAAAGTATTTATACATGAACGAATGCAGCATTTGCTGTACTGAATTACATTTTATGATGATTTTTAAATAAAAAACATCATGTCTGGATATGATGATTCTCATTGCATTGACACAGTAATGAGGAACTAACTAAAATCATCATTGAGAAACAACTATCTAGACCTGCTCAAGACCAGACAATGACTAAAACAAGTCAAGGCCGGACCACCTTAAAACCATGTAAAACCCTCAGAAACTGGTTCTAATGCCAGTTCTATGCTACAGATATTGATGCACAAAACGAGGACACTAAACTGAACTTTTTCTTACCCTGACGTCAGTTGCGTCTCCATGTCGGATGTTGCTGGACCAGGTGCTGCGCTCGCTGTTATTCTCGAAGTGATGGAATACCTTCAGGACCCTGTCCGGGGCCCCGGGGGCCCGCTCCGGCCCCGCACTCAGACGGGCCTTGGCCCCGGTGCCCAGGGTGTAGTTCGAGTTGGGCTCCAGGTATGCCGTCGCCATGCCTTTGTTGTGCGCTAAGTGTCTGTCATATTCTGTGCAAAAAACAAGAGGAAGGGGAACCGTTTAGGGTCATTTTGATATAAAAAATAAAATCAAAATTGCGATTTAGGCTTAGTGCAATTATCAGATCACAAAGGATGCGATTTAATGAAATAAACACATGCGCTGCATCTTTCTGAGTGAAGCGTGGCACTGTGTTTATTTACACGTGAGAAGCTCATGATCCAATTCTGAGTGTCTCGGTTCACAGTAAATGCAGTAAAATCTCATCTCTGAATCTCTGAAATAAAAATGAACAAAAACTATATGGACGGACATGTTTAAAAAAAAAATATATAAAATAATAAAAATGATAAAATGCACCACAAATTCCTAAATCTTTAACTACAATAAACATGAAAAGAGAAAATATAAAAAATTATTCAAAATATGAATAAAAACTATAATGGTATCTTAATTATACATGAACAACACAGTTACAAACAAGCACCACAAACCTGAAAAAAAAGCATTTTAAATCATACATTTTGTATTTTTGTCATTTTGTATTAATCAGACTCCCCCCCCCCCCAAATTGTGCAGCCCTATTTTGTCCTTAATTAAAATAAATTAATTAAAATAAAACCGGACATTGTTTCCAAAATAAAAGATGCTAGAGTAGGACTTTCTAACAGCATTCTGATATAATCGGAGGACGTTTCTCATTCAACCTCTGTGTGTGAAGCAGTGCGAGAGCCAGACAGTGAAATATAGCGAAGCGTGAACTACATGATAAATTTCCTCATGAAATGAAGAGGCGTAAAACAGGAGCAGATGAATCGCCAGACACTTCGCAGACGGAGAGCAAATCAGTTTCCATTGAACTGCTCATGATTACATCGGGGTTAACAGCCTGATGTGTGAAACATGAGTGAGCCTCGCCTCAGGAATAAACGTCTTTCTCGCTGGTTAACGCTGGTCTGGGTGGTTGTCCAGCTGGAGGGGCTGTACTAGGGCTGTTAACGCCACACTCAGCCTTAACTAACCATACACACATTAAACTCCACGACACAGGCAAGACAGATGCTGGGAGGACTGATATGATATTTCAGCATTCCTCTCGGCAGCATTCCAACAATCCCAGACATCCGCTTATCTGATGCTTATCACCATCACAAATATGAAACACACCCATGACGAAGATAAACAAACGTGCAAGAACACACTCGCTCACAGAATCACACACACACACACACTCTTAGTCTTACTCTCTCTCACACACACACTCACAGAATCACACACACTCTCACTCACACACACATCAGGACAGTTACGCAAGACACTTTTTTGTAAAATGAGAAGCATTGGCTAAACATATTAATGTAAAATTAATGTTTTATGTTTTTAAGAATGCATTTTTAGTGTGCTTTTACTTCACAGTGTCATGTACGGTATGATATGTAAAAAAGATAAATAAAAATAAAATAAAAATAATTATAAATTAAAAAAATTCAAATAAAATAAAGAACGTGCAAGAACACACACACACACACACACACACACACACACACACACACACACACACACACACACACACACACACACACACACACACACACACCAGTCTTGCAGCTAAACCTTCTAATACTGGTAATTGCTGACATTTACCATAGGAAATAATTCATATTCATTCTTCAGTTCAAAGCCTTGGATTATTGAGTAAAACAGGGTCTGTCTATTAACCGTTTTAGACAGATGAGCTTCTGATGTAATTCTGGTCCATGTAAAGACAGTGCTACAGATATAATTGGGAAATGCGTTTATTTTTATGCTGATTTTTCCAAAAAGTTCCTTATGTCTGGACAGGATGATGCAGTTTTCAGTGTTACAGTAGTCAAGTCAGGTCACCATTATTTCTTTAGTCATAATGTATTCCATAGCGAAACCAGTTTTACTCTGGCCCAGATAAACGAACACAGTGTGATTTATTTAATGACAAACTAATGACAATCATCAGTGAGAAACTAATGAGAATCACACAAACCATCTGGACACATTACAGTAATGCGAGCTGTCGTGAAAATAATGTCACAATGCAATTAAATCATAACTGCTGTCATGAGATTCACCCGGCTGGTGAAAGGCGGTTCTTATTATTGGCTTCATTTCCTTAATACAACATCTCATGGCTTTCTTTTAGTTTTGGGGTGAAATATGAGCCAGACATGAACTTGAAAGGCACACATCAAAGTGTCAGTGAATGAGCAGTTACACATTCACGTATGGCACAGAGATCTGACACACACACACACACACACACACACACACACACACACACACACACACACACACACACACACACACACACACACACACACACACACACACACCTGCAGACACTGACATCATCCAAACACACTGCAGTCTGTCTGCTTCATACATCATCAACAAACAGCAAAACATCAAACACATTCAGAAGACGCTTTTAGACGACAAAGTAACTCACTTAACTATTACTACAAGTTGAAACAAATAGATCAATGTATTAAAAATGTCACAGTGTTAGACTTGGTAGGAAGTCAAACCAACGACTTACAGTAAATCTAATTTAATATAAAACCATATATACACTACAGACATTTTAGTGTATATATACACATATACTTGTCTATATATATATATATATATATACATATGCTTCAAAACTAAGATTTTAATGTTTTTAAAAGAAGTGAATACATACGTCTCTCTAAAGCCAAATTATAAATAACGAGCATGAGAGCGGCCCGTGGACACGACAATCCTACCTGTGAGTAGAAACGGCCAGCAAACACACGGTACAGCGAAGTCATGCGACAGACATCCATCTCTGTCGGGGAGCATGAGGGAGAAATCCCCGGCACACGCCTGTGCTTGTGACGGGTGTGGAATATCTGCCACGACACGCTTTACCGTCACACACACACGGGTCGAGCCTCTCTCACACACAGCCTCATCACTCCAGTCACGGCCGAGTGTGAGTCATGTTTACCTGTTCACCACTGATGTCTCATTTCCCTCACACTCACCTGGCGTCCAGGTGTGCGGAGGCGTGGCTTAAGGCAGGACACACCCCTATATCCATTTAAACATTGAACACTAACACAATGAATGGCTCATTCAGGACAAAGAGATATTCTGTACTAGCCTGACGTCGTCATACTCAGATTCTAGTCAGAATTATGGGGCGTTTCAACCGAACCAGGAAAGAAAATGCCTCAACCAATCAGAGCAACGCAGTAAATGATGTTGAGGATTCTGGGCTTCAGAAAAGGAGCTGGCAACGGCCGCTGGTGATGTGCACCTCGTCGTGCACGCCGTTACCCATCACGGTTGCTTCTTTCTCTTGGTCCTCCAAAGGAGAAACAACAATGACCACAGGGTTTTCATTGCGCCCCGTATTGTAAACGACCATCGGGGCCAGCTGATAAATTAAACTTTTGCCGAATCCCGTAGGAAGGATGGCAAAAACATCTTTCCGATCGACAAATGCCTTGATCGCGGTTCTCTGTTCCTCTTTTAAAATTAATGCGCTGTCTAGATCTTCTCTAACAGACGCGATGGCTGAATCTACACATCTCTATTCTCCAGCGGCAGCCGTTCTTTGTTGTAAACGAATTCAACCGAAGCGCTCTTTGGTGACGTGGATGATTACGTTACTGTTGATCATCTGTCCATCATCGTATAAAGGCCGTCCTGACAATTTGATTGGTCCAAACAGCTTTGGTTCGAGCATACTTGCTTCACAACGGATCAAGTCCAGACCGAACTTCCCGACCTCAAATGTTGTGGGCGGGGCTACGTTCGGCTGGCATCCAGGCTAATACTGTACAAGCTCTGCTTCAAAACCTAGTGTTGTATACTGTCTACATGGGTAGCTACTTTCTATGATGATTTGGAACGCTCTACATAGAAAGCAACATACAGCAAAAGTACACAGTCAAAGAGAGATGCGATATGAGAGACATGACTCACAACTGAGTCCAATAGAGTTTGATTTTAACAAATCTTATATGCACGAAAATACAGTCACATTTTTTTTTGGATGAAACAGTTTATTTTTAATTAGATTTCTCTATTTCAATAGCATTGAACAAAACACAATTAAAAATCCACAACTCACTATAACTTTTATTTTTTATCCATGCTAAATAAACAAAAAATAGTAAATAAATACTAGATCTGTTATGTTGCTGCTGTAAGTATGCACTTGCTACTGTTAATATGTAAGAAATGGTGCAGCTGCATAAATAGACATACAATGTCGTAGCAGATCTAGGCAGGTGGAGCTGGGGTGGTGGAGGGGTTCACAGGAACTCAGACCAGACCATTTAAATGTTGATTAAGCAATCTCATTGGCTGCAGGATCAGCTTGTGATTGGGAGCCAATCAGCATGTGCCCTGCAGTAATGATGTGATTGCTGGCAGATTGCATGTAAAGGACCATCAGCCTGAGCATTTAGAGTTTCATGACTGAACTAGATACGGCATTGAATACTGTTTGAGTATTGTTGGCTCAACAAATTGCTTGTGATATTCCTTATTTATAAGTCACTTTGGATAAAAGCATCGGCTAAATGAATAAATATAAAGGTTTAACCTGGTGCAATGCATCTCTGTGGTGACAGATTAGAATATTATATGGTTTTGCAAGAACCACCGGTGAGTAAATACTGACAGAACTGTCATTTCTGGGTGAATTTAATTTCCCATAATGAAGATATTAAAGTAAAAGTCAGCACAGAGATGGCCATGACCATGTCATTGTGAATAAAATGGGCAACGCTGAAGGAAATCTCTTCACACTGCGAGCATAGCAGTGACCGCAGCCGAATCCGAATATAGCATCTCTAATGACTTCCCAATATTAAATGTCACGGTTCAGTCTGATTCAATGTTCTGCAGCCAACGACCGCATCGACACTGCCTGTCCTGTGAAAATGAGTCATTTCAGGCGATTGCATGAAGATTTCACTGAATTTCCGTCATCTAGGAGTAATGAGTCAGTCCTGACCGCATGAGACTAGTCTCTGAGCGGAAGAAAATGCTGAGTTTGCAGTCGGACAACATGAGGAACTGTTCGTTAACAAGCTGAAACCATCCGGTGGAACAGAGACGATACGATCACGTCATGCTGTCACTCATAGAGACACAGGTATCCCAGCATGCACCCGCAATGAACACTAACGGAGCTACATTTGACTTCACGTTCAGGGACACAGTGACTCAAAAATGAGGAGAGGAGAGCCCAGATGAGAGCAAAAGAAGAGAGTACAGGAGGTGAGATGAAAGCAGAGGAGACGAGAAGAGGAGACTAGACTATAGAGCAAAGAAGAGATGAGAACAATGAAGAAGAAAAGAGATTAGATGAGATGAGAACAGAACAAAAGATTCTAGGCTAGAAGAGTTGAGTGCAAAGAAGAGAGTAAAAGAGAAGAGACGAGACAAAAAGAAACAAGACAAGAAGAGACTAGATGAGAAGAGCCAAGAAATACTTTAATTTGTTACACTGTTCATTTGTACAATTCATTTATTTACAATTAGTTATGTTATAATATTTTATTATTTTGATGTCTTTATAATTATTCTATGCATTCCAAGCTTTGGCAATATTGTATTATGTACAGTCATGCCAATAAAGCAATGTTTTACTTGAATTGACTAGAGAAGAAGAGACAAGACAAGAAGAGAAGAGACGAGACAACTGAGAAAAGAAGAGATGAGAATAGAGCAAAATATACTAGAATAGAAGAGACAAGAAATGAGACGAGACTAGACAAAAAGAGACAAGAAGAGAAGAGATGAGTTGAGAAAAGGACGAGACAACTGAGAAAAGAAGAGATGAGAATAGAGAAAAAAGACTAGAATAGAAGAGACAAGAAATGAGACGAGACTAGAATAGAAATGAGACGAGACTAGACAAAAAGAGACAAGAAGAGACGAGGTGAGATGAGATGAGAAAAGAAGAAACTAGAAATGATGAGAATAGACGAAGTTAGAAGAGTCAAGACAAGAGAAGAGATGAGTTAAGAAAAGGACGAGACAACTGAGAAAAGAAGAGACGAGACTAGAAGAGATGAGAATAGAGAAAAAGAGACAAGAAATGAGATGAGACTAGAATAGAAATGAGACGAGACTAGACAAAAAGAGACAAGAAAAGAAGAGACTAAAAGAGATGAGAAGACACGAGACAAGAAGAGTCAAGATGAGAAAAGACGGTAAGAGAGGCCTCACGTGACCTCTGACCTCACAGATGCTCTCATCACACTGAATGCATCACCCGCATGTTAACATGCATTGCACATGCAAATGTATTTAAATTAAGTGGGAGGGATCAGACCGACAACAGCTCAACATGTCTCATGTTACAGGAGTGAAGGTACAGCAGGAACACAAATCCCTCTGAAACACAACATCCATCCAGAGAAACACAACACGAGCTGAACACGTTACACACATTACATCTGAACCTGTGACTCCAGCACGCATTAGATCCTCCATTAGTGTCTGAAGCACGTAACCTGCTCTTCAAGGGTCACAGATTATCTCCATGTTCCAGCTATAATGTGTGTTTTTGTGCATTATGGGTCCCATGCTAGTGCATCTATGGATATAGCCCATATTTCCCAGATTCTGCTGGTTTAATTTCTGGTTTAATCTAACTAAAGTATGGTTGACTGACAGACTGATGTGAAACTGCACACAAAAACGGAAAGATCTCTCTCAAAACAAGCTGATCAGATCTCAGTGTTACAGGTTTACACAGGTCTGCTGGGAAACATTATTGTTCACAACATCTCAACTACATCAACTCCTACATTGACACTTCTGATGAAAAGCTCATCACTGGATTTGACAAGGACGTTTTTGTGTGTGTGTTTAAGGCACTTAGTATCAAACTCGACAATAATTCCCCTGTATATTCTGCTCTGTTCTTAGAGATGCCCATCAACATCATGATCTCAAGATCAATGCAATATCTCATATTAATTGCACCAAGTGAATAACAATAGTGAAAACCCAGTGATAAATGCAGTCATTAATAAAATATTCTCCTGAAGGTTTTACCAGTAAAGCAAGAGCTTTTCAGCATGAGATGGATCATGAAAACGATGCTTTCAAACATGTGATCAAGATGCTTTCTCTTGTAAGATGTCTCTGAAACAATGAACTAAAGCATGAATGAACTCAATATGAATGAATAGTTGGAACTTAATCATAATCATTTGATCTGTTCATTGCAATGAGCCGCTGCAGAAGAATCAACATTGAGTGATGAAATATTGCCCTACAATTCATTAAACCAGGAACTGAAGCAGGAAAATTCAATCAACCAATTAAAATTAATTGGCAGAAATTTCATTTTCAAATCAAATTTTCTCTTTATGATTCCTTTGATGAAGACACACACACACACACACACACACACACACACACACACACACACACACACACACACACACACACACACACACACACACACAGTCAATGAGACGGTTTGTCCCGTCAGTCACACAAGAGTCAATAAGGTTAAGACTGAATGAGTGCCTGACTAAAGAACAGCATCAAGAGCAGGTGCTTAACACACACACACACACACACACACACACACACACACAGAAAGAGATAAAATGAAATACCATTGCCAAAAAACCATGAAAAAAAAAATCATAACGAGTTGCTTTAAAATGAATGATTAATGTTATGTAATTCCTTTTTTGTAAAATGAGAAAAGCATTGGCTAAACATATTAATGTAAAATTAATGTTTTATGTTTTTAAGAATGCATTTTTAGTGTGCTTTTACTTCACAGTGTCATGTACAGTATGTCCAATACAAAAAACAAAACAACAAACAAAAAATATAAATATTTAATTAAATAAATAAAAAAGTAAAAAATAATAAAAAGATCAAAATAAACAAAACATGAACAAAAACAAACAAAACATGGTACTTCAACTCCCCCCAACCAACCCCAACCCCCCCAACCAACCAACCAACCAACCAACCAACCAACCCCACTCCAGCATTCCCAGCGGTGAACAGACAGTGGTGTACCTGCGGCCCAGCACAAGGGGAAAGCACTGCAGCGTCTCTTCTCCATGTAAGCGTCAGACTGTCTGTCTGAGCCCGTGGAGAGGGTCAGCCAGCACCCGCCGCTCTCAAACACCCTCATGGGAACCTGTCCTGACACACACACACACACACCGGCCTTCCACTGCAGATAATCCACCGTCAGACACACAGATCCCGGTCAGATGTATCCACTGCAAGAAGCCCTCGACGGGAACACAAATCCTGCCTGATGCCTGGCGTCCACAGGGAAAGCCTGAAGTGACCAGTGAGGAGTGTGTGTCGCTCTGCCTCACGAGGAGAATGAGCCGATGAGTTCGGGAAGGCCAGTGCAGAGCTGGAGGGGGAGGAGCCACTGCAAACTAATTAATATGCAAATCCCACACTCCTTTC
>CM060634.1:31048666-31058666 GCA_030578275.1 Meda fulgida
AGCAATGAGTTTTCTTTACAAAGATTAATTAAGAAATTAGGTTTACTTGATTATTCAGTAAAGCGATATGTTATTACGAATATTATTTTCACTTGTTCATCATTGTGTCAGTGTTTTATTCGCGGACTTTAGCTAGCTTCTTTGCATGGAAGAACAACATAGTGACGAAACGTGTTTGTCCAGTTAGGGCCACCGTAGAAACATGCCGATATAAGGAGACCCGGTGTGTGTAGATACAGATGGCTCATTCTAAGGTAATAAAAACATAACGGTTCATTAAGTAAGGTCTATATACACCACTGAAAACATAGTTGTGTATATGATATCGCATTTCTGTCAACAGATCCCCTGAAATATTACACAATGCACATTTAACTCAATTATGGGCCCTTATATTAAACACATTCTGCTTCACGCATTAATTATATTATAATCCAGAAGATTTCCGCAGTGACACACAGCATGAATGTGCCGTGTCTATGGCAGGCCCGAGAGCCGAGACGGCCGAGTAGCAGGACAGTGCAGAAGCCAAGAGATGAATATTAATATCTGCGGCTGCTGAGACACGGACAGCACAAGCGTTAATGACTCATCGGTTCATTTCCTCTCGTTACCACGTCAAAAGAACCTCAGCGAGACCCCAAACTAATGAATACAGACCCCAACGCCCCACCAAATATGAACACACAAACAAATATGTGCAAAAAAAATAAAAAATAGAGAGTATGTTCTAATTCTTTTGCATTTAAAAATGTATGCCACTTACAAAATATTTAGTACTATATATACATACACATAGAAAACAAACTGATTTTTCATGCTTAATTCCCAGTGGAGTGAAAAAACTAACATGTTTAACAAAAAAGTTTAATTAAATTTTGCATGAAAAAAGTTAAGCTAAGTTAAATTAAAATAAAATACATTAAATGTTGTTTATCAAGTGAAACCAACATGTTTTAAGGATGTATAGTTAGATATAATGGAAATTGCCAAAAAATACTGATAAAGAAAATGGGTAACACTTCATATTTAACAATAAACTAAAAATGAGCAATACATTTTGCAGAATTTATTTCCACACACACATACAGTATATGTATATATATTCTTTTAATACATAATGTATATAAAATATAGTATATAAATAAAATATAACTATATATATTTTTTAAATATAATATTACAAAAAAATATAATTTTATATTAATTTGAATACATAATACAATTTTAAATAAAAAAATTGTAGTGTGCAGTATGCAGTAAACTAGTATTCCTTTCCTCATGACTTCATTTCCTCTCGTTATCAGGTCAAACGAACCTCAGCGAGACCACAACCTAATGAATCCAAACCCCACCAAATATGAACACACAAACAAATATGTGCAAAAGGACACATAAAATAAGCAACACTTCTCATTTAACAATGAATTAACAACAAGGAAAACATTTTGTAGCATTTATTAATCTGCGTTAATGTTCGTTAATAAAAACTGCGGTTGATTGTTTGTTCACAGCACATTGACTAATGTTGACACACAACTTCTGATTTCAAAATGTATTATATGTTGAAATTAACATGAACTAAGATTAATAAATGCTGTATTCATGTTAACTAATGATAATGCCTAATGATAACAAATGATGCCTCATTGTAAGGTGTTACCAGAAAATGATTGTTTGCAGTGAACAACACAAATTTAATTGTCACAGGGACAAAAATAAATAAATAAATGCCGTTATTGATAGTCATTATTTTTCATATATTTTTTTTTTTACTTTTCTGACTCACTGAACCACATTGAGGTCAACAGAACAGACAAAACGCCCTCGTCTCTTCCTCTGAAGACTCATGATGTACACTTCACACATCTCAGAGATATAGTCTGTGTTGCTTGACTTGAAATAAAACATGTATAGAGAGAGAGAGTTTATGATAATTCACTCACCTGTGTAAAATGAAATTCTGGAAATGTCTGTGGAAAGAAAGAGAAAGAGAAGATCAGGCCAGGTCACGTTTATTCAGTCATCTCAGCGCATCGAGCAGAGCATGTGGTTTTATAGGTCATAGGTAATCTCTGGGGAGAAGTGTGATCACAGCGCCACCTGTCTGAGGTGAGGAGCACTGCTTATCTGGGACAAAACCACAGCCAAGACCAGCAGCAGAACCAGAAACCAGCACGTGTTCAACAGACTGGGAATATGACGAGAAAACAAAGTCTATAAGAGCTCAGCTGGCTTTCAATTCTGCTTTCTGTAGCAGATTCAGATTGTTTTGTGTAGTGCCATGGCAGCATCCAAGGCTATTTTCATGGCAAAAGTTCAATTACAAAAATACAAATATCACATAAATACAATAAAAACCAAACAAACAAAAACTGCAAGTCATATTATACAAGATTATTTTAAAGTAACATATGATAAAAAATACAAAACCTTTTCAGGCATAATCTTACTAAATAAGTCCTTAAGTGAATATATGTTGAAAAGGTCACAGAAAAAAAACTCCTCATCATCTCATCTTCTCCTCTAAGTTCAAAATCGCCCGATATCGTTGTTTTACCTTTTAACTTCCTTTTTTTGTAAACGGCGTTTGACTTTGTTTGCACGTTCAACTTGTAAACACTGACTCGGTACTTCCACATACGTCAAGCGTGACCTTTTCAACGTAATTGCGTATTACGTGACGTCACAAACGCGCATCACAGAACAGAGCAAAGCGAGCGTTTGTGCTTATAAAACTTCAACTTTTTTATTTATTTTTTAAATGACGGCTCGTTTCTCTAGATAAGAGCCTTATTCATCGTCTGGTGTCGTTTAAAGCCCTTTGAAGCTGCACTGAAACTGTCATTTGGACCTTGAACCGTTTGGGTCCCATTGAAGTCCATTATATGGAGAAAAATCCTGGAATGTTTTCATCAAAAATCTTAATTTCTTTTCGACTGAAGAAAGAAACACATGGATATCTTGGATGCCATGGGGGTGAGTAAATTATCAGCAAAAGTTTTTTAAAAGTGAACAACTCCTTTAACTTCATAAAAAAAGGTAATTGCACACCGAGTCCGAAATTCTTGCACGTTAAAAAATAAATACGACCTCATGTTTTATCAATCACGCTTACACACTGCATGCAAAACTTTCGTCCATTATAAAAAAATGTGGATCGGGTTCGATTTTCTGCGTTTTTCGCATCCGTAGCAAGCATTTTGATTGGTGTTTTGACAATTCACTGAATCACGAATACGAAAAAACGTATACGAAAATTTCGCACTCAGTGTGCAAGGACCATACTTTTATTAAGTCCAGGACAATCTAATAAAATATGTTTAACAGCAGAAAAGCATGGGTCAAAGTTGTATGCTTTCTGTATCAACTCATCTCAGATGTTTCAATTAAAGACCCTCAGTCAGGAGAGATAAAAACGAGACTCAAATGAGTCAATAGTCAGTGAGAATATAGAGATGTGGAGCAGCTCAGATCATATGATGAGAAAGCATTGAGTTTATACCAAGCGGCAACATTCAAATCTGAAAAATGAAGCCTACCTGGAACTGCAATACATGTAAACCCCGCTAGGGGCCGGTCCCAAAAGGGAGCAAATGTCCATAGACCCCATGTTAAAATGACCGTTTTCACAGCATAAATTCATGTTTTTACAGGTTGGTCCCATGGACTTTTATTGTATTTTTCGATAGGTTGTGAGTGCCTGACAACTGTGAGGGGGGTGAATTTTTTTCTAACTTGTTAGTTTAGATCGTATTTAGATATAAAATGTATGACAAATAAGGGCGTGGTTAACTTTGATTGACAGCTGATAACGGGCCATGATCTGACACGACACATCACACCACCTCTGTATCCTTTCTGAACATTTTGAACAAGATTTTCCAAGATGTTGCCGCCCATACCCCCCATAAACGGCCTCAAAACCGTTCTTCAGAAAGTCTATGGGTGACGTCACAAACCATATTTTTTACAGTCTATGGTTTATACTCAGACTTTTGATTGTAGACTTTGTTTGGTGTCTTGACAAATCATCAAGATCTCTTGTGAAACTCTAGAGGAGTCAAATGTGAGATTAATGCTTTTTTCCCTCAGGAGAAACATCTGAGAAGCAGGAGGCTTCACACTGACTAGGAGAAAACATGAGATACTAAAGAGATCGGTTTCAAGACAAGCGTGTCTAAAAGAGGACGCGTTTGATGAATGGAGGACACGAGGACAGACGAGACATCTGAAACGGGACTCAGCGCTGAGATTGAAGCGAGACACATGAGCAGGAAGGAAACGACACATTTATTACAGTTCAGCTTTATCAACTGTCAGCCACATGAACAAATCAATAAGCAGAGAGATGATTCACCTCCTGTGTGTGTGTGTGTGTGTGTGTGTGTGTGTGTGTGTGTGTGTGTGCGGTGGGCGGTTTAAAGATATTGCATCCAGATGACTCGTTTCTCATAAACACTAAGTAATCAACTCAACATGTTTTTGGTCATTCTGATCCTGCGTTAAAGGTTCAGCTTCAATGATTCATATCGTCACAAAATGTTTCAAAAAACAATGCATTTCAACCTTTGCATGACCCTGAAGCGAATACAAAACAAACTACAAGACAAAAACATGTTTTGTGTATAAATATAAATTGTGCCTTTCTGCATTTATTGTATATGTATTCATGTTTTTATACAAAGCTAAAATTGGACTGGATAAGAACCACCCTCTTTATTAATTCTTCATCTGTAGGAAATATGCACATATAAATCTATTTTAAACTGATGTAAGGAGGATCAAAAGCATTAATGCAATATTTTGAGAAAAATAATAGGAATATATCAATATGACTGCATCAGCACGGTGTTATTTTTCTGCATTTATTTCCCCTAGAAGAATTACAAACCAAATAATGATAGTATGAATGAGCAGGAAACTATACTGTAAATGAATCAGAATTAAAGCTGCATAGCGGGTTCATCAAACACACACACACACACACTCAGCGGGTTCATCAAACACACACACACACACACACACACACACACACTCAGCGGGTTCATCAAACACACACACACACACACTCAGCGGGTTCATCAAACACACACACACACACACACACACACACACACTCAGCGGGTTCATCAAACACACACACACACACACACACTCAGCGGGTTCAAACACACACACACACACACACACACACACACACACACACTCAACGGGTTCATCAAACACACACACACACACACTCAGCGGGTTCATCAAACACACACACACACACACACACACACACTCAGCGGGTTCATCAAACACACACACACACACACACACACACACTCAGCGGGTTCATCAAACACACACACACACACACACACACACACACACACACACACACTCAGCGGGTTCATCAAACACACACACACACACACACACACTCAGCGGGTTCATCAAACACACACACACACACACACACACACACTCAGCGGGTTCATCAAACACACACACACACACACACACACACTCAGCGAGTTCATCAAACACACACACACACGCGCACACGCGCACACACACACACACACACACACACACACACACACACACACACACACACACACACACACACACACTCTCAGCGGGTTCATCAAACACACACACACACACACACACACACACACACACTCAGCGGGTTCATCAAACACACACACACACTCTCTCAGCGGGTTCATCAAAACTGGGGCATTTTTTTCCAGAGCGCTACAGAAGACAAGGCTGTTTGTTTGCTCACATTAGTTGTTAACTGTTTACATCTGTCAGAGACGCACACAAACACAACCACACACATACACAACTAACACATGTGCACTGACTCGTGTGACTGGAAAGACCCGACACACACACACGCACACACACACAAACATTGACTCGTGTGACTGGACAGACCCGAGACACACACACACACACACACACACACACACACACTCTCTCTCTCTCTCTCTCACCCACACACACTGACTCGTGTGACTGGACAGACCCGAGACACACACACACACTCACAGACACACAAACATACAAAACTAACACACACACACAGAGCGGAAAGAAAACATAACATCAAACACAAAAAAAATACAACTACAAACATACTTAGACGCACATTTACATCTGTTCAAACTCAACTTATCACAGATTAGTACATGTTCCTTTTCAAATAAACATCATGAAACATCTTGTTTGATTGAAATTGAGGGATATATTGCATATTTTTTATATTTTATCATTAATGTTTATAATGTCATATTTTAAACATAAGCATTTAACATGTATAGAAAGTAAAATAAAGTAAAATACATATATTAATAAATTAAAATATATGTAATTTATTTTATTATATAATATTAAAAATATATTATTTCGGGATAATTACCCAGCTGTTTAATTTCAGAGTAAATACAATTTTGTTTAAATATACACAGATTATTTGCATTATTATTATTATTATTGTATTTTTAATGAATAAATAAATAAATAAATGAAATCGTCAACTTTCCCTTAGGATATCCCATTAAATTTATATCTTTATGCTGATAAATCAGACACTTTCAGATACATTTTCCACTACACGAGTCAGAGAACCCGTACACTTCTGTCTACCCTCACTTACACTCATTTGTCACACACTCTGTGTAAAGTTGTGGTCACGACGCTGTTGATAAAGAGTGTGAATGAGGTGAACAGATGGAGGGAACTGAGAGACAGGCATCAGCCGCACGTTGGCCCAGAATGAGATCCGGGTCACGGCACCAGATTCACAGATGGGCTCCCATAAACCCTGGCAGCAATAACTCCACCATTACGGATTTTCTTTGATGTGGACGAACTATAACAAGCAAGAACAGGCTTCTGCGCTCCTTTATGAGCTCTGACATCGGACCCTAATGGATGACAGATGCATCTACGGAAATGCCAAACCTCGTGAGCCTCACATGTGGATTCCCTCGCGTCCTTTCTCCACGGCTCTCAGCGGACAGCAATTATACACACACTCCAAATAATCAATAATGTTAGTGGATAATCAAATCTACATGTGAATGGCATGGCGTAGCCGCTCTATCGACCGTGTGTCCAGAGATTAAAGGATCAGTGTGATTTTAACACACTTCAGTCACACTTCATATTACGTTGGTCAGACAGCCGGGAATTTTTAATAGACAGTTCACACTTTCATATGCACCAGTTTTGATGCTGTTGGCTCCATATGTCACACATTATGCAAATGCAAAGGTCAACTTAATGCAGACGTGCAAGGCTACGCAAACACCTGCTGATCAAGCTGTCAGGCTTTCAGCTCGGCTGCTTCTGTGAGGATGAAACATGAACACAAATGGCTGTGTGTTTCAGCTCAGTCGGGCTGACAGCGCACAGCCGATCCCACCACAGCGTTATTATCACAGTCACTCAGAACTGATACGGATCGGACTTCATTAAACGATGCTTGTTCGCTGGCAAAATGCTCCAGTGACCGCAAAAGTCTTGGCCGAAAACGGCAACAAATAGAGTCAGGTATCTAGTATCTGATTTGAACATAAACTATAATTCATAAGGCTGGGGTCAGTATTCAGAAATTAATACTTTTAAGCAGGGATGCACCAATATGGCAATTTTGGCCGATACCGATAACCGATCATTTTTTATATTTGATAGCCGATAAATCTAAATCTATTGTTATATAATTTGAGCGCCTGATTACAAAAACAAAATTCTCACTATTAAAAGCCATGTCCCAAACACTTCAACGTAAATCAAAACATATGCAGTACGGTAGCTTAGTTTGAACCAGTGTAAGGTTTACAATTAATTTTACACTCCTATGGCAAACTTTCTTTATAAAAAAATCACTTATAAATAAATAAAATAATGCCTAAATAATGCAAACAAGTCACTGGGCAATATTACTTACATATAAAAATAAAATGGAATCGCCTATGCACGGACAATCATGAAATGATTTTAATTAAACCATATTGTTGTTGAAAATGATAGGCCTACAAGAAAAATAAAAGAGTGCTAGTTATTATTAATAATGCATCAATGTTTTAATGAGAAGTGTCTCAGCTGAAGGAAATAATCCATTATTTATTGGCTTTAATATATCGGCCAAATTTTCTTATCTGGTTGATAGCGATAACATAAAAAATGAACATATATCGGCCGATACCGATATGGTGGCCGATATATATCCTGCATGCCATTTTTATTCATCAAGGATGCATTAAATTGATCAAAAGACCATTAAAGACATTTATAATGATATAAAAGATTCTATTTTAAAAGATTTGTTCTTTTGAACTTTCTATTCATCAAAGAATCCCAAAAAAACAATAGTATGAATAGTATTAGCCACAATAATATGAAGCAGCACAACTGTTTTCAACATTGATAATAATCAGAAAGGGCAGCAATATCAACATAATGCATGATTTCTGAAGGATCATGTGACACTGAAGACTGGAGTAATGATGCTGAAAATTCAGCTTTGATCACAGAAATAAATTACATTAAACTGTAATAATATTTAACTGTTTTAACTGTGTTTTTTGATGAACATAAGATATAAAATAAAAATATTGCAGACTGCAAACTTTTGAATGGCATACTGCAGATATCAGCAGAATAAAACAGCTTTTCTAGGTCAAAAACATTAAAGAGATTAATCAAAAGTATAATTCACTTATAAGCGGAAAACTTAAAAAAACTCGTAAAAGCACCTGGCTAATAAACATGAGATCCCGCATTCAAATCTCAGCAGTATCTTATTAAACTGCAGTTACCCTTGAGGATCTATAAATAATAGCTAACCATCTGTATGCTAACGTAGAGAAACCGCCCCAGCGGTGATTTATTTACCCTCTGCTACAGACGGCAGACCACGGCTTCGTCCCGCACACGTCATCACTGAACCATGAAGGATTTCATCCACACACACGTGAAATAAACCTCTCTGTACTGTAGCACAGCATATGCTGACCAAAGCAGGTCACGTGCACAACAATACACAGATAACTAGGGGGGTGAATATAGCACAATTCAAGAATGCATCAATATGCATCGTGGATAGTGACAATATGTAATGTGTATAGTTCACCCAAAATGATAATTACTGTGAAATTCAAGTTCTCAGGGTTTTAGTGTCAGTACTACATTAAACTACTATAAATAATGTTGAATATAATGTATAATAATGCAATGGGGGAATATTTGTGGGTTCTGCTGATAATGGCAAATGTCTGATGTTAGCAGTAAAAAGTGCCCTACATTATTTTAAATATATCTAGTCGGTGAAATAGTGCAAATATTCGTCTAAAATATTTCTGTATTTTCAGCTTCAGAATTATGAATATTGTTATTCTGGTGTCTCTATTGTCCTGTGCGTTGTGTTTCAGCACCAAGTCCAAGACTATTCATTTACACACAAATGTAATATCAAATTTAGCATTTTAATCACCAGTACATTTTTTGTTAACCTTTTATCATATGTCTTGGAGTATCGCAATAATATCGTATCGTGAGCTCAGTATCGTGATATGTATCGAATCGTGACATGAGGGGATCGTTACAGATAACTATCAAAAATCTGCTCGTTTAATGTTGCTGCAACAAGCTTGTCGGTCAGTGAACGTCAGTCTGAATCCATAAAAAATCGTGAAGACGCCCGCCTGTCTGAAAGCTTTAGGTTCATTTCGCTCACGATCACCTGATTTACTCTTTCCTGTATTACAGATCGGCTCTGTTCTTACTACCCATAATGCACTGTGGCACCAGTGGGGGTTGCTTTCCCATAATCCTCAGCGAGACAGACAGTGGCCAGATGCTGATGCAGCAGAACTGATACACGGTCGGTCGGTCAGAGAGAGAGAGAGAGAGAGAGAGAGAGAGAGAGAGAGAGAGAGAGAGAGAGAGAGAGAGAGAGAGAGAGAGAGAGAGAGAGAGAGCGAGAGAGAGAGAGAGC
>CM060634.1:31063666-31066166 GCA_030578275.1 Meda fulgida
AGTCACGTTTATTCACGGTCGTGCGTTATTAGAACAGTTACGGCATACCGGCAAGTTTCTTACCATCGCCAGCGTAGATCTTTACTCGCATTTCATGAGTGTTAATTGTTGGCCCTGAATAAATACAGTGAGGAAATACTGTTCAAATACTTATTTTCCTCACTGTATATATATGTGTGTGTGTGTGTGTGTACACAACAAACCACACTTTTTTTTACATTTTTAAGGCCCTGAATATATATATATATATGTGCGTGTGTGTGTATGTGTGTGTGTGTGTGTGTGTGTTATACACGCAACAAACCACACAAAAAAAATTTAAATCGCAATTTTTACCTGAAAAATAATTTAATGAAAGTACTTTAAATATGGAAAATATTTAATTCACTGATTAATCAGACATAATAGTTTTGCCATGGCTATTTAATATATATATATGGTTTGATATGTGTATTTTTAATGTCACTTGTCTGTAAATTGTCTTCATTTAAAGTGTAATGAAACACATTTTGCTTTATGATATATCAGAAAACCTCTTTTAGACTATCGCCCCCTGGGCGACTGTAATTAACTATTTGGACATATTACAGTATATGATGTGTTTGATGTCTTGTTATCATGGGTGAGCAATGCTGGTTAATGCTGGCATGTCGAACATCAACATTGAAAGATCCTGATCGACGGTGTCGGCGAGGACAGCGGATGATGAAACTGTGAATGTAATAGTTTCCAGTGGCGCTGATAAACCTGTAGCAGCTGTGAAACAGTTTCTGCTGCGATGACTTTCCTGCGACGGGTTTGTTGAGTCTTCAGTGAGAGGATCATATATAGTAAAGGCTCATCTTGACGACAGATGTCAGAATATCAAAGACACGCAGCGGGACAGAAGAAGGGGATTGGGGGCATACTGATGTTTTACATTTGTTTCAATCTGTTTAAAGGCGTGTGCCGCCACAACCCAAACACACATGATTGCATAGGTTGTATTTGCGGTGCTCATGAATCTGATTCAGAATATTAATAATTTGTAATTTTAGAATCGGACAGACTTTATGAGAAGCTGAATTTCGGCTTTAGAAAATAAGGACAACTGCATTTATCAGTAGTATAATGTGTTGTTCATTAACATTAGCCCTTCGTGACTATACTGAGCCGTGTTCCCCTCCTTGTGTTCTTGTGAAAGTGGATTCTCTCTTAGACTCGTTCATTTGTCCGCGTTCGGCCTTGATCTTGTGGAAAAAAGACAAGGTCGTACGGGCGTCTCTTCTGTGATGCAACGTCAAACAACTCTGAATTTCTTTCACAAAACCTGCAATGAGCTGAGAATACCTGACACACACACACACGCACACACACACACGCACACACACACACACGCGCACACACACACACGCACGCACACACACACGCACGCACACGCACAGACGCACACACACAAACGCACACGCGCACACGCACGCACACGCACACACACACACACACACACATATATACAGGTGAAACTCAAAAATTTTTAATATCGTGCTAAAGTTCATGTATTTCAGTAATTCAAATTAAAAGGTGAAACTAATATATTTAGTATATATAACTATATACATATGCTATAATACTTTTCAGAGGGCTGACATTTCTGTATTTAAAATCTTTTTTTTTATTGTTTTCATGTAATATTCAAATTTTCTGAGATTTTGAATTTGGGGTTCTCATAAGCTGTGAGCCATAATCATCAAAATTATAACTTTTGCACAATATTCTATTTTTCACCTGTACATACACATGCACACACAGACACGCACACACAGACACACACAAACGCACACACAGACACGCACACAGACGCACACACAGACACGCACACACAGACACACACAAACGCACACACAGACACGCACACACAGACACACACAAACACAGACACACACACAGACGCACACACAGGCACATGCACACACAGACACACACAAACGCGCACACAGGCACACGCACACACAGACACGCACACACAGACACACACAAACACACACACAGACGCACACACAGGCACATGCACACACAGACACACACAAACGGACACACAGGCACACGCACACACAGACACACACAAACGCACACACAGACACACACAAACACACACACAGACGCACACACAGGCACATGCACACACAGACACACACAAACGCACACACAGGCACATGCACACACAGACACACACAAACGCGCACACAGGCACACGCACACACAAACGCACACACAGGCACACGCACACACAGACACACACAAACGCACACACAGACACGCACACACAGACACACACAAACACACACACAGACGCACACACAGGCACATGCACACACAGACACACACAAACGGACACACAGGCACACGCACACACAGACACACACAAACGCACACACAGACACGCACACACAGACACACACAAACACACACACAGACGCACACACAGGCACATGCACACACAGACACACACAAACGCACACAC
>CM060634.1:31071166-31141166 GCA_030578275.1 Meda fulgida
TTTTAACGCATTGTATTTTTAGGGTTTGCATTTTTATGGGCAGAAATTTAGCATGGTTGAATATTTAAGCTGTGAATATTTAAATTCAAAACATTCCAAACACATTTTCATTAGTAAAATTTCAATAATCCATATTCACCTTTCATATTTCACTTCCAAAATATTCAAACTGATTAAAAATACAACCTATAATATTCAACAGGCGGTTTTCGGTGCATTTTATTTCGCTTTGCAAATTCGCTTCCACAAATTCAGTGGTTCAAATTCGACAGTAAATTCAACGTTGACGTCCAGGAACTGCAGGAAAAGCAGTGGATTACCGAGCGTACTCTCCATCTGCTGTTAGTCTTCCTCACCAGCAGGGGGTGCAAGAGCGTGTTGTTGACGAGGACCGAGCAACAGTTAGAGCAAGCCATTCATTCATAAAAACTCATTTACAACAATGTAAGTGTATCTGTGATTATCTTTTATGTGAAATTCAGTGTCTTCACGATTACATTTCCTGTGTAGCCTACATGCATCTCTACCATGAACGAGATTATAATGTTATTCCCCCGATGCGGATGTACATACAGATCCAATATTACATTTGAGTTTGACATATCTATGGTTGTTTAGTTGCCTCAAGCTTATATTGCGGGGATTGTGCTGCATGCAGTACCAGGGTTTCCCTCAATACGTCAGGATTCCCCTGCTGGACATATAAAACGCCTAACGTAGCTTAATGGACTAATACAGTGTTATAAAAGACCAAACTCGCAGGCAAGCAGAAGGACTCAGAATATGAACTTAACGCGCAAAGTTTAAAGCTGAGCGTTTCTCAGTGATACTGGCATAACTTGGCTTGACATTGGACATTCGCACATTTAGGGACCGTCTCTAAAGTTACATACGACATTGGTATACACGTTTCTAACTTCAATAGCATTAATAAAACCAACTGTAAAGTGTTCATGTAGGTGATTTCAGGCATAATGCGCAGAAAGTTAGAAACGTTTAGGCCTATAGGACTACCAATGTTACTTTAGAGACGGTCCCTAAATGTGCGAACGTCAAGCCAATTTTACATTTAGTCATTTAGCAGACGCTTTTATCCAAAGCGACTTACGTTACAGTTAAACTAACACTATAGGACAACAATATGAAAGTGCTATGACCCTTCCCAGATTAATCATGTATGTAGGAATATTAACATGTATGTAGGCATACTTCCCCAATAAGGTTTGAGTTTGGTCTTTTATATCACTGTATTAGTCCATTAAGCAACGTTAAGCGTTTTGTCCTGATGGAAGGGGAAACCTTATGATGAGATATTTAGGGAAACCGATTATTATCCCGTTCATGGTAGAAAAAGCTGTAAGGCTACACAGAGAAAGTAACAATGAAGTTAATAAATTAAATTTAAAAACAGCTTTTGTGCCTTTATCATCTTTTCCACGTATATACTGACCCATATAATCATCACAAAAAACTTAATGCATGCTCAATTGTTGTAAATGAGTTTTTATGAATGAATGGCTTGCTCTAACTGTTGCTCGGTCCTCGTCAACAACACGCTCTTGCACCCCCTGCTGGTGAGGAAGACTAACAGCAGATGGAGAGTACGCTCGGTAATCTACTGCTTTTCCTGCAGTTCCTGGACGTCAACGTTGAATTTACTGTCGAATTTGAACCACTGAATTTGTGGAAGCGAATTTGCAAAGCGAAATAAAATGCACCGAAAACCGCCTGTTGAATATTATAGGTTGTATTTTTAATCAGTTTGAATATTTTGGAAGTGAAATATGAAAGGTGAATATGGATTATTGAAATTTTACTAATGAAAATGTGTTTGGAATGTTTTGAATTTAAATATTCACAGCTTAAATATTCAACCATGCTAAATTTCCGCCCATAAAAATGCAAACCCTAAAAATACAATGCGTTAAAATACAAGCAGGGTTAATGCAATGCATATTCTTTTTCCAAGTAGTGCAATTCAACAGGCTTGTTTCAAAACATTTGGCATTATTTTACTTAAATAAGAGTGTGTGTGTGTGTGTGTGTGTGTGTGTGTGTGTGTGTGTGTGTGTGTGTGTGTGTGTGAGAGAGAGAGAGAGAGAGAGAGAGAGTGTGCGTGTGTGTGTGTGTGAGGAGAGAGAGAGAGAGAGAGAGAGAGAGAGAGAGCGAGAGAGTGTGTGTGTGTGTGTGTGTGTGGTGAGAGAGAGTGAGTGTGTGGTGTGAAAGAGAGTGAGTGAGTGTGTGTGTGTGAGGAGAGAGAGAGAGAGAGAGTGTGTGTGTGTGTGTGTGTGTGTGTGTGTGTGTGTGTGTGTGAGAGAGAGTGTGTGTGTGTGTGTGAGAGAGAGAGAGTGTGTGTGTGTGTGTGTGTGGTGTGAGAGAGAGTGTGTATGTGTGTGTGTGTGTGTGTGAGAGAGAGAGAGAGTGAGTGTGTGGTGTGAGAGAGAGTGAGTGTGTATGTGTGTGAGGAGAGAGAGAGAGT
The DNA here is from genome assembly GCA_030578275.1 of Meda fulgida. NCBI lineage: Eukaryota > Metazoa > Chordata > Actinopteri > Cypriniformes > Leuciscidae > Meda > Meda fulgida. The sequence continues at coordinate 31,073,646 of CM060634.1, forward strand.
GTGTGTGTGTGTGTGTGTGTGTGTGTGTGAGAGAGAGAGAGAGAGAGAGAGAGTGTGTGTGTGTGTGTGTGTGTGTGGTGTGTGTGTGTGTGAGAGAGAGTGTGTGTGTGTGTGAGAGAGAGAGAGAGAGAGAGTGTGTGTGTGTGAGAGAGAGTGTGTGTGTGTGTGTGTGTGGTGTGAGAGAGAGAGAGAGAGAAAGAGAGTGAGTGTGTGAGTGTGTGTGTGTGTGTGTGTGTGTGTGTGTGTGTGTGTGTGTTAGTGAGTGAGTGAGTGGAAGCCCTGAGGACACAGTGATTAACTATGAGGTCATTTCCCTTCTCATTGTGAGAAGACAAACACCAGCTAGAAGGAGCACGGCTAACACTTCAGCTAGCGAACAACTACGACACGTTAAACAAACAACCCAAACCACACACTCACTGCTAGACACACGCAAACACTCAGAGAAACTGATCTGATTGGATAAGAGCTTCAAAAGCCAACAGCTCCGAAGATGAGGATCGAAATCCTGCTGGGAAAATCAAAACAGTCCAAATATATCATGTAGAGAGCGCAGCGCTTCACCTGACTTTCAAACTGCTTTGATGTTGAAAATAGATTATATATATACAGTGCATATATATACAGTGCATATATATACAGTGCACAAGTTCAGACACCCATGCTAAAGCTGCATTGTAAAGCTGATCGCATGGGTGTATGTCAGTTAGCCTCATATCGGGTTGGATTTGCATTGAGAGATGATCTTATGGAAAGTAGCCCATGCCGACCTCCAGGTGTGGTGAAGGTGTGTGATGATGTGGGATATTTTAATCCCAAAGGCCAAGGGAACTTTATCCGGGTGCATAATATCCTGGATCCATGAAATACCTGGCCTTTAAAAGTATGAATCTGCCTGTATGGGGATTGAACATAGAGGAGTCCTGACTTATGCACCCTGTATTTTAAGGAAGAACAATTATTTATTTAGGATACATTATTCATTCACAAAGAAAATTGGTGTCCTTAAAGGTTGGATTTTTCCTCTTTTTTTAAATTAAGGCATTAAGATCAATTTCCAAAAGATTTTTTTTTTTATTCCTCTTTTTAGGCAACTTTAGCATGGGTGTCTAAACTTATGCATAGCACTGAATATACACAAATAAACTAAAAAAACGAATATATATATATAATTATTTTGTATATAAATACACTCAATCAGTATATAATACACTCAATACACTGAATGAAACCTAACAGCTTGAAGACCAAGCGTCCCAAGATCTTCACTTTATACATGAAAGAGCATGACAGCAAATAAAGAACAGATGAGTGAATCATAACATAATCATAATCATAAGGGGAATCATAAGTGAAGCCCAGACAGAGGGAAACTACTCATCTCCCAGAACACCTGCTGTAATTTCACAGACCGTCGGTGAGACGCCCGAGCCAAGGTTTCCCGCCGACGGCTTGGAAAAGAGACTTTCACCATCATGACACACACTTCCACACACTGACTGGCGAAATACAACCCTGTCGTTCACACCATCATTTGACCACAGACGCGGGAGGCAAACAGCGATGGACATACTCTCAGATGAAAAGACCAATGAATCACTGTGGCTTTTTTTTTTTGGATGTAGAAGTTCATTACAAGTTCATGCATTTCTAGGGCTGTCACTTTACGTTCGAAAATCGATTGGACCAACCAACACAAGTTTCGAAAACAAAAACAGGGAATCGATTTTAACAACCTTTTTTTTTTTTCTTTTACCAAAAATGTGTTTCAATACAGATCAATACAGTACACAGAACATGTAGGATGTTGGAAAATAACAATGACTTTTCTGTTAACCAAATGCTTTTTAATATTCGCTATTACTTCAATGCAAGTGAACAAGCGCGCCGTTATTTGTTGCTTAGTGACGTGTGTTCAAGTAAGCCAGAAATGTGCAGAAAATTCTGCGCAATACGCTGTATTTAAAATATCATGATGACTCACGAGTTGCATATTTGCACTAAATCCGCGCAGATTTGGCTACACAAAATGAGTAAACAGAAACACGCCAAATTGGCTCGTGATTTGACAGCGTTACTGTTAATTTCAAACCCTGAATGTTGCACTCCTGTTTGTCATTGTGCACGAAATTTCACGCCAATAAATCATCAGAAATACTGCTGACTTGTGCGCGTCTCAAGCGCCCTCTTTACGCTCGTCCTAATGCCGGTTAGTTGTCCGTGGATTTGTCTATATTTGGTTTTGAAAATGGAAACGTCTTTAGACATGGAAAATCGAATTTACAATCGATTCAATGAACACTTATGTCTCAAAAATCGAACAGGATTTTTTCACAAAAGTGACAGCTCTATGCATTTCACTCTATTAGTATATCAGTTGTCATCCAAAGTTTTGAATTGAACCCCCTGAGTACCCTCCCATCTCCTCACAGTGAGGAAAACACCAAGCTGACGTGGAGAGAGAAAGAGTAAAAAAGTCTGCGAAAAATGTTGACATGTAATGTAGACAAGAAAACATGAAAATGTGTATATTAAACATTGAATATTGTTAGTAGTGAGTTTTTTTTCTCAAAGTAAACGTTTTGCTTGAAAGAAAGACCTGTTGTAATGCTACTTTTTCATTTGCACACATCCCTTAAAGATTGATATGTAGCAGGAAGTTATTTTAGTCCTATTTTATCTCAGTCCCTCTAACATTTGGTGAAGGTAGAGTCACAGACAAAACGATTTTTCAAAATGTCACTTTAGACAATTATTATTAATTATCTACTCCTTTATTCATATATTACACTACTTTTGTGACCCTAAGACTTTGGGAAACCCATTTCAAGGACCAAAATAATTTGTCTATATGAGTAATGGTATGTTTCTACAAGACTTCAGACTTATCAGACTTATATTTTTCACCTTTTAGAGCCAAATTATCCCTCTCTCTCTCTTTACACAATGCTCTAGGACAAGTGGTGAGCTCATCAGTGAGAGAGCTGGGTTTTCTCTGCACATTTTGACATAAAACATATGGGATTATGTTATGTAATTGCCTTTAAAAGGTGAATTTAATAAGAAAAAGTGAAAAAATGCCCTTAGACCTCAGAGGGTTAACTTATGCACAGAATTGGAAAATCGCATAAAACATTTGCGAATAAAGCAAAGTTTCCATGCATTGAGTCGAAGAGAACAAAATCGTCAATTCTTGGTAAGCTTAAGTTGCTGCAGCAGGAGAAGACACTGTATATAATAATTTCGTATATAATAAATGACTTGCGCCTCAAAGTGCACAGACAGAACACAATAAAGTTATCTTAAGTTATTGAACAGATTTAGGTAAGAGTCAAGAGAGTCCTGGAAGGGAATTATAGACCGATTAGACCAAAACTAAAACAGCATTTCAGATGCAACGTCACATGCCGTTTTAGAAGCGCATCTAGGGACTTATTCTGTACATCGTAGTTTATGTTTATCCGAATCAATGTGAAAATTTAGGATTAGAATTTATGCACATTTTGGCATTTACATCCAGAGGTTTTTAATGTGATATGCCAAAATGCGCATAAGAATGATAGATTCAATATAGATGATAGCATAAGAATAGGTGGATGGAAACAGCTAGCGTTGAGTAGATCAAATGAAACTGTTCATTTAAATGTGGCTTGTATGCTAGTGTACTCTTAAAAATGGATCAAATCCACTTTTAGCAGATATACACATGTAAACAGTCTTTTTTCTTTTTGAACAGACCAAAAAATTATGATAAATATTGATAGGATTATCATACATATAATTATTAACAGTACAAGTAAATCTGTATTTTTAAAAAAAACAGCATTTTTGTACTTTAAAACAGACATAAACCAACCATTACTTCTAAAATTCCTGCCAGTGCATCAAAAACGTGAATATGGTGTTGTGCTTTTTTGTGTAAACTCAAGGCAGTTCCCCTCAGACATCAGCGTTTATTGAACCTCTCAAAGCCCTTCACTGCTGACAGTGTCAGTTTAAGCCTCTTAAGAGCCGCTGGGAAGCTGAAAAGCAGAGCTGAAGGAACATCAGGGACGTGTCAGCGCGAGACAACACCGCTTTCAGACGCGAGCGCAAGCAAAGAGCATTCTGAGGAAACAAGAACCGGCCTCAGTTTCAGAGTCTCGCTGGAGCAACATGACAGCTTGAGAAGCGCACGCTTTGAGAGGAGACGAGAGAAAGTACTATTCATTCAGAACCTGAAAAGATACTGGAACTCAATAGCGTTTCTAAAGTGTTTCTTTATGTGCTTTGAAGCAACACAAAAGCACTTTTCCTCTGCGGTCCCCCTACAGGTCGGAAGCAGAATTGTCCTTTACCGCTGTCGTGAATGATTTAGCCTGTTCATCCAGCACCGGCTTTAGAGTGAACGATGTCCAATTGTAACCCTTGCCGTAAAGCAAGTCAAATTTGTAGTTTTCTTATGTCTCATTTGAACTACAGAAACGCAATCCAATCTGGCAAACTTACATAGTGTGGAAGGCAGAAGTGCCTTTCACCCTGTTACGACTTGATGAACCACTGGAACTATTTTGGAAACATTATTTTAAGGTTAAAAATCTTCTTTAGTGTTGCTTTAAAGTAGGGTATATCGGCCACCATATCAGTATCGGACGATTTATGTTCATTTTTAATGTTATCGGCCTGATAGGAAAATTTGCCTGATATATTAAAGCTGATAAATAATGGATTATTTTCTTCAGCTTAGAGACTTCAGATGCGCACTGTTCGAAATTATGATTTTGAATTGCTTGAAATATGATTGGAATCACTTCAAAAAAAGAAAATATGGTTTAGTGCAACATGAGCAGCGCAAATCTGTCATGTAGGCTTCATAAAATTATGAGAATATTATATATAATTGTGTGTTTGGGACAAGGCTTTTAATGGTGAGACTTTTGTTTTTGTAATCAGGCTTTCAAAAATTATATAAAAATTTGGATTTAGATTTATTGGCCAATATTTTGGTCATCTGATTTCTAATATAAAGAATTATCTGTTATCGGTATCGGTCAGAAAATGTATTTTCCGGTTCCTCCCTACTTAAAAGCATAGTTTACCCAAAAAGTTAAATTGTGTTATCATTTATGCACACGAAAATGCAACAAAAAAAAAGATTTATTCTTATTGTCACATTTTATCAATTTGGTGCGTCCGATTACTTGCTGAACTAAAGTATTAATTTCTTCTTTTTTTTACTGACCCCAGCCCAAACTTAATTAGATTACACAAAATTAATTATATAAATGCAAAAAAATGCATTTATTTTTCAGATCATAACTAAACACCGCTATGAATGAAGATCAAGATCATGTGACAGCAATGTAAAACACTACTGAACTGAAACGTTTCACATACTACTTTAAAAAAAAATAATGTAACAAATGTAACCTGTGCTGTATGAGACTTCCTGTGTGCAAAACATCACTTCCTGTCCCAGCATAATACTGAAGACAAGTGCTAAAGGAGGCAGATTCCCACAGGACTGCGAGACTGAACAGTAGCCATTGTTCATGCGGATTTTTGAAACATAAACATACTTCCCACACCTTCCCCCGGCAGGGATCTGGCTTGGAGAGTGGAAAGAGCTGAGCTGAGCTGAACTAATCTCATACAGAGACTGATTGTTTGTATGTCACTTCCTGTCCCGTCCCTCTCTTCAAGCCCTATGATTTCCACAATGCACAGAATGTGGACGGAAACACGGAATTCAGTCATAAAAATGGAATTTAGTTTAACACGGAATGTCTCGGATTTTGGCAAATTTTGGCTAAATAAATCAAAAGCTGTACACTTAATCATAATCACAATATGGACTAGCTTATGTGAATTTTTAAGCTCATAAAGAAATATTAAAAAAAAATTAAAATTCATAGGGCCATATTATTGTAAAATAAATATATATTTTTATAAAATGATTGAATTGATAAAGTTTTATGAATACAGTTCATTAGACATGCGTTTTGATTATTAAAAAGTAATTAAAGCATTCAAACAGAATCCAGAAAAACTAAAACAGAAAAGACAGTGTGAACAATAAAACGGATTTCATAGGGCCCTAAAAATTCAGTTTTTCTTAAAAGGAATACACTTTTTTTGGAAATAGGCTCATTTTCCAGCTCCCCTAGAGTTGAACAGTTGAGTATTACCGTTTTTGAATCCATTCAGCCGATCTCCGGGTCTTGCGGTAGCACTTTTAGCATAGCTTAGCATAGATCATTGAATCTGATTAGACCGTTAGCATCTCTCTCAAAAAAATGACCAAAGAGTTTTGATATTTTTCCTATTTTAAACTTGACTCTTCTGTAGTTACATCGTGAACTAAGACCGACGGAAAATGAAAAGTTGCAATTTTCTAGGCCGATATGGCTAGGAACTATACTCTCATTCCTGTGTAATAATCAAGGACCTTTGCTGCCGTACCATGGGTGAGCAGGCGCAGTGATATTACACAGCGCCTGAAAATAGTCCCCAGCTATATAACTTCCAACGTGACTGGCAATAAGTTTCAGGCGCTGCGTATCATTGCTTTAAATCGATTGTTGTTAAATTGTAGCCTACATGATCTCAATTAATTACACATGCAATTTTAATTCAACCGGTAAAACGGATTCCAGAATAATTAAATGTAGGAAAATGGAATACAGAAAAATGACAATGGAAAAAATAGAACTAGGGAAAAACATTCATGGAGTCTCTGAGTCTCTGTAATGTAATGATGGGTGTCTCAGGTGAAACTGCAGGCCACGGCGTGTCAGATAAAGCCTGAAGCGATCAGGAACTGGAACCACTTCCCGCGGTGTGTCTTTATGTCCAACCAGGCCAACTTAAAACTGGAAGCTTTAGTCCCTGCACAAAGAAGCCGGTTATACAAGCATTTCAAGAGCAGGGGCTTTATTTGGACCGGATTAACATTCAGCATGGACCCACACAGAAACGTTATTCTGTTGAACACGCTGAGAAGCAGAACACCAAACACTCGAGAAAACACGGTCCAGATGAGCTTTATAAAAGCAGTGTTTATGTGCGCTGTGAGTGGCGTTACCTCCCGACGGCTGCTGAATGAGCCTTTGAGACGCTGGAAACTGTAAGTACAGCGGTGCCATCGCTCGCTCTCAATGCCGGCTCTGTTCAGCAGCAAACACTGGCACAAACACGCCAGATGCACAGGCACAGGTTCAGACGTCGACTGATATGGGATTTTGATAACCGATAACGATATCTAGAGAGCAATGCTGCCGATGGCGGATATAATGGGAATATATAAGATGCTGGTGGGGGATTTATCGCTTTCAATATGTCAGTGTAACTAGCCGAGTTTCCATTACCCATCAAAAATTACGCAAATTAAAATTGCGAATTGAAAATACGCCCAATGGAAACACGTAAATTTCGCAAAAACTCCCATTTATCGCAAAAAGGTTTTTACGCTCGCATGATGTGGTTTTTCAGGCGATTCGAAAAATAAATATTTAGCAAAACTGCACTGGAAACAGTTTTTACACATTTACGTTTACACCTGGCGTAGATGACGCGGTGTGTTTTGACAGAATATGAGTTCTTTATTAAATTTATAAAAGACAAAAGAATTACGGGAATACTGGATTCTGAACCACAAAGAAATGCCACAATTGAAGCAGATATGAGTGAGAAACACCCAGAAACTCCTCATATGAGCCGCTCACAGTATAAGGGGCTTTCCTTGTCATTAATGCTTGGATAACACACACACACACACACGTCTCCAATTAATAATAATGGCCAGTGCAGTGGCTGGGATATACGCACACCCACCAACATCCATCGCCATGATTTTTGGAATGACTTATCAACGAGGGGAAAAAATGGTTGCATAACATCGGTTCATGGAAACGCCGTCATTTCTCAATAGTTTTTTATTAGAAATCACAAAAGTTTTGCTCAAATCTGTAATGGAAACGCGCATATTGGCGGTCAGATAAACTTTCTATTAACTCATCATAGACAACAAAAAAATACATTTGCTGAAAGTTTTTCTAAAACTGATGGTTATGCAAAAACATGCTGAGTTAAAACACAAATAAAAGTTGCAATGACAATATAAATATTTGGAGAAAAGGAGTGAATGACAATAAAAAATACAATAAAAAAGTCGGTGTTTGGATTTAAATGAGCAAATGCTTCAGAGTGTCTGACTGGATGATTATTATGTCTCAGCGTGTTCTATGTTCTTCTAACACTGATGGAGTGTGTAGCTTCTCGTTTATTAAACATGTAGGAAACACATCATGGTCATATTGCAGGATGACAGTGAAGATTCATCAGACTCAGATCGTGAAAGAATGGTTGTGAGGAACATGAAGGATCATTTTCACAGATCTTAAATTCACTGAGAGTGTTTGGGATGTTCTGGAGGAGACTTTACAGAGAGCTGGACTCTTGCTTTGCCAATACACGATTGCTGTGATGATATTTCCATCACGAGGTGCATCTATTTTTGGTCAAGATCTTGTACGGGCAATGCAAGAGTCATTATATGCTATTTTAATAAAATCATATTTTAATAGATTTTATTTAAATAAAACTATATTTTAGTAGTAAAAAAATGTGAATTTACTTCCTTTACCATAATTGTAAAATATATTTTGTATGATATTACAAAGAGAGAGAAATTTCACAATACAAAATCTTGACCAAAAAACTATGCAACTCTTGATGGAAATAAATGTTGAGATGTTATTTCCATCAAGAGGTGCGTCAATGTTTGCTTATGATCTTGTATTTGATGTGGGTTAGAAGAATAGTAGGTCACGGGTCACGGGTTCGATTCCCATGGAAAGCAAGATCTGATAAGAATGTAAATGTGTACCTTGAAATGCAATGTACTGTAAGTCACTTGCCAAATGCCAAAATATTTAACATGCTAGAAACATAATAATCACTGCAATAATGATCCAATCATAGATTCTTAAGCATTAACTATTTAACTATTTAAATCCAAACAGCAACTTTTGTTCGGTCGCTTGCCAGCACGGTCAGTGTATGTACACATAATGCAATTTCAAAACAGAGAATGAGATGCACAAAAATCGCTGTAATGCAATATGTTTATTTTAGTCAAAATGAACTTCAGAAAAGCACAAGGGGAGCTACTGGTCAAGCTATTGATGCCGATAGTCTCTAATTGGGCTGCACGATACTGAAGAAAAATGAGATATGCGATAACTCATTAAATAATGCGATACGATAATGCTTAAAGTGTGTGAAATGAACTTAAATTTATTTAAAATTATATTAACCAACATACGTGCTTCACATTCTTTTTGTGACCAGAAAACATCCCTACAGCTTCTGAAAGTGAACAGTGCATTACTGTCGCATAAGAAGTGTTGTTGTAACATCAGTGTAAAACACGGGGTTCAGGTTATCCTACATTAGGATTATTAAACAACAGAACGTGAATAAGCAAATGTAAAAAAATAAAACACTGCTTAGTTTTCACTGTATGAATTAAATATATACTGATTCTTATTAAAGCTACAAAAGTTACTCAGCCAAAAGGAGTGATTTTCTCTGTCTTTTGTTCATGACTCAAGTTATGGCTGTTGCGATATGTGATATATACATTCGCGATATTTTGATTATTTCGATATATTGTGCAGCCCTAATCTCTAAACAGCCAAATATCGGTTTGGCTGAGATGTTGCCCTTAACGCACACAGACGTCTGTTCCTGCCAGGAGGAAAAAGGTGTTTTCCTCCTAAACCCTGAGGGACGTTACAAGGTAGCTACATCCTGCTAAACCAATCTCAGTTAAACGCCATGCCATCACACTCACACACACACACACTCACACACACACACACACGGTTGACCTTCCTGTCATAGCCACTGAAATCACAGGCTCTTTTCCTGTGCAGCTAAAACAACAGGATTACACGCTGTCAGAAAGATGCATTCAGCCTTTATGAAGAGAAATCTGGTGGCTTTACATTACAGAATGTATATACGGATGAAACTAAAAATGTGAATATCGTGCAAAAGTTATAATTTTGATGATTATGGCTTACAGCTTATGAAAACCCCAAATTCAAAATCTCAGAAAATTTGAATATTACATGAAATCAATAAAAAAAAAAAAAAGGATTTTAAATACAGAAATGTCGGCCCTCTGAAAAGTATAATAGCATATGTATATAGTTATATATACTAAATATATTAGTTTCACCTTTTAATTTGAATTAAATACATAATATAATATACATATATATCATAATCACACAGTTCAAGTTAAGCCAAGCTATCAGGTTCTCTGCAACCCGTCTATTTGTCATTGCATGTATTTGATCAACGCGAGGTTATATTCCTCTGACAGAACGAGGTACTGTGTGCAATGCAATCCCTCCAGAGGAAACTAGAGTTGCATTCACACAGCTAAACCTCTCATGATGACAACGCAGCGGTCACAAACGACAGATAATGACGAGTGGTGTCAGGCGTAATTCACTGGAGCGCTGTGATCTCACAGTCTGGCATTACTTGACTGGAGGCAGAAGCACCGGCGCTAAAAATACCCCGGCCCGTTTCCATCGCCTCAGGACACAGAAAATACAGTATCGCTCCTCTGCCAGAACACATCAGCAAATAACTGAGATTCCCCTGCAGAAACAATGAAGAGCTCTGTGTGTTCTGGCATCAAACTCAACAACGAGGATCTACACTGATTGATCAAATTGGTCTAATCACTACTGTCCACGGTACAGTTATGGTGTCAGATAGCAATATATGTATCAGATAGATTCCTCTTTACAGTATATGACATACATACAGATAGACATCTTATGATTCTTATTTCTCACAATGTTGTATCAATACAATGGTTGTCTGTGTTTTTTGTTCATTTAAATGTGTGAAAATTCAATATTCAATTTTCAATTGGGCATATCAGTCTTAATTATAACCAATTTGTGACCTCACAAACTGTGAGACATGTATCAAGATGTGTACTACATAATATATTGTCCAGGTACAATATCCACAAAGTATTAAATAGCAGATCGATTTGCCGAAGCAATGCAAATAAAATTTCATGAAGATGCGAGTTTGAGTAGTGTGCAGGATTTATATATTTTTAGAAAATAAACATACACAAAAATAACTTTTCTTGCAATATTGCATCGAAATTCTGGGTGCAAAAAAGTACAATTAGTAGTATGATATATGTGCTACAACCATAGCACATCACACTTCTGCAAAAAAACATACTATTACTGGGGTACTTACCCATAAGGCATAGCAAATATTTTGAATAAAAACATGCTAAATAATGTTTCCAATCTACTAAATTAGAGTAGAATCAAATATATTATTAATTATTATTATGTATACGCATATCGTTTACATACCACTCTATTCTTTAACACATTTTACATTATACTAAATGTGTATTTGTATACACTTTGTTTTATATAACTTTTGTTGACTAAAATAGCTCCTCTTGCAGAATATCTGTCATCAAATCCTGCTGTTGTACATTTGACAAATACAACCATTGTGTACAACCCAAAACAATGAGTTTGTGTTGTATAAGTATTATAGCATAAACTTTTGAAACTGACGTTGACATAAACACCCAAAGTCAATATTAATGCTTGGTTTGTTTGATCCAATGAATCCGAGGCGTGAACGCGCGTCACAATCAACGCGCAATCCCGCACAAATATCGGATCCAAATCCATTAGATTCGCTGTATTCCCAATGAACTCATGGCAGGGTTGATCCAGTACAGGAATCCTCATATTTACTCTTCCCAATGACAGTTTTTCCTTCCTAACACATTTCTCAAAGCGTTAATGAGCGCTACTCACTCGTTTGTTGTGTGATCCGTCGCTCGCGAGCTATGATCGTCTGAGGTGATATTCCAGAACCCGCTTTTCCTGTCTTCTCCAGTCGATCCTCTCTCATTCCAGCTTTTCATTCCCTCTCATTCCAACATGGCTGACGGGCAGAACCCAGCCCACTCCAGCTCTATCCAGCTACACACACACACACACACACACACACACACTCCTCCCAGTCCCGAGTGAATGAACGCCGATGGAGTCGAGCGCGCGCGCTGGGCCTGGTGCCGTGGGAGTCCGATTCATAAAACGAATCGACTCGTTCGAACTCTTAAATGAACCCTGACGCCGATTCTGTTGATTTCAAAGGTGTTTGTATGGAAGTTGTCTTTTTAGACAACAAAAATATTGAACTTGTGTGTAATAATATGTTGATTGTAGTAGCCAAGTTGTACCTACACAAATGTAGATTTGTTAAAGTATTCCATGTTTTGCTGCATTTAAAGATGATTTTAAAATTTCATTTCAATCCAAAAGAAGGAGTAAAAAAGTAAAAAAAGGAGTGCCTTTAAACTCTCTAAATTACTGGCAATATATATGGGTTAACCCCCCTCCCCCTGAAGTGTATTTAGTTTGTTATAATTTGCATTTCATATTTTTGCCACATAGAAATAATTATGCATTTGTAAATCATAACCATGACATAAAAAGTCGAAATTATGACATTCAAAATCATTGTTATGATATAAAACTTCAAAATAATGACAAATAATCGAAATTATGACAAAGTCATAATCTTTGACTTCTTAATCTCATAATTATGATTTACATGTCATAACTATTTAGACTATTTATCTCATAACTAGACTTAGTAGCTCTGCCATAATTTCGACTTTCTGTGTCAATTACGATTGAAAAGAGCTTTTTTTAATGTGGTGGAAATGGGTTTAGGGGAGAGCAGGGACAGTTGCAACCATTGCCGATTTCTCCAATCAGGAATGAGCTGGAGTCATGGCACTCCTACTGCACGTGCTCCGTATGCCCCTCCTTCTTTCTGGAAGTTAACAGCGGCATGTTAAACTTCCTTATGGGAGAACTGAAATTCAAGGTAAAAAGGTAACTTTTTTTTTTTTACAACTAGATTTTTTATCATACTTTCTAAACTGTTTAAGTATTGCTCTTTATAGTTTGAATGTGCAGTTTCTTAGCTCTTCAGGTACAATGTGTTCAAGGCAAGCTAATGTGTTAGGCTAGCATCGCTAGTTTTAAGATGGCTGCCAGGGGGTGGGACAGTTGCAACGCATTGTTGCAACTGTCCCTCATGGCAATAATAATGACAATTAGATAAAATTGATATAAAAGACAATTCAGTGGTTTGATAAAGAACATATTTCAATAGCCAGGTGTCTCCTCTTTGAATTTCAGCAAATTGCTTTTTTTAAAAGTCAAACTAGGCTGCAGTGTATCCTACATTTTCTGTTCTGTTTTTTCCAACGCTATCTCACGACCAATTCGTACGAATTCGTACGAGTGATTAAAAAGTGGCTAATTTGTCTAAACCGACGTGATGGGTAGGTTTAGGGGCGGGGTCAGGGATAGGTCATTCGTACGAATTCATACGAATTGGCCAAATAGTCAAATATGTACGTTTTAGCCCAAATCGTACTAATTCGTACGAGTGAGGTCGTATGAATTCGTACGAATTAGCCACCTCGTAGAATTCGTACGAATTCCCGTGAGATCGGGTTGGTTTTTTCCAGTATGCCACGAGACAGGAAAAGGACAACAGATAGGGGTGTCCCTCTTCCTATTCTGTCCTTAGCTGCTGCTGTAGTGAGCAATGACGGCAGGACAGTGAGGTCTGTGGCAAAACAGTATTCAATTTGCCACACAACCCTCTACTGCTTTATTAATAAGAAAGAGAGGCTAAGTCCAGGAGAGCAGATGAGGACAGGTTACTGGACCCCGAGGAGGGTCTTCTCAGTCCAACAGGAAGATAGCCTGGCAGTATCAAAACGTCAACACATTTTGCGATACCTGGATGAGAGGTCAAGATGAGAAGACAATGTCCATCTACGACATTCCTGACAATTGTTAGGTTGGCCCTCCCATCGGCTGGAACACCAGGCAATGTGCAGAATGGCTTTAGCAGCACTGGAATATGGCCTTATAACCGTGATAAATTCAAAGACAGTGACTTTGCACCATCTTTGGTGACAGACCGGCCGCCACCACCAGTTCCTCCAGTGCATGCTGGGACTTCTGCAGTTCCTCCAGCAGTTCCTCCAGTGCATGCTGGGACTTCTGCAGTTCCTCCAGCAGTTCCTCCAGTGCATGCTGGGACTTCTGCTTCTTGTGCAGTTCCTCCAGTGCATGTTTGGACTTCTGCTTCTTCTGCAGTTCCTCCAGTGCATGCTGGGACTTCTGCTTCTTCTGCAGTTCCTCCAGCGCATGCTGGGACTTCTGCAGTTCCTCCAGCAGTTCCTCCAGTGCATGCTGGGACTTCTGCTTCTGCAGTTCCTCCAGTGCATGCTGGGACTTCTGCTTCTTGTGCAGTTCCTCCAGTGCATCCTGGGACTTCTGCTTCTTGTGCAGTTCCTCCAGTGCATGCTGGGACTTCTGCTTCTTCTGCAGTTCCTCCAGTGCATGTTTGGACTTCTGCTTCTTCTGCAGTTCCTCCAGTGCATGCTGGGACTTCTGCTTCTTCTGCAGTTCCTCCAGTGCATGCTGGGACTTCTGCTTCTTCTGCAGTTCCTCCAGTGCATGCTGGGACTTCTGCTTCTTCTGCAGTTCCTCCAGTGCATGCTGGGACTTCTGCTTCTTCTGCAGTTCCTCCAGTGCATGCTGGGACTTCTGCTTCTTCTGCAGTTCCTCCAGTGCATGCTGGGACTTCTGCTTCTTCTGCAGTTCCTCCAGTGCATGCTGGGACTTCTGCTTCTTCTGCAGTTCCTCCAGTGCATGCTGGGACTTCTGCTTCTTCTGCAGTTCCTCCAGTGCATGCTGGGACTTCTGCTTCTTCTGCAGTTCCTCCAGTGCATGCTGGGACTTCTGCTTCTTCTGCAGTTCCTCCAGTGCATGCTGGGACTTCTGCTTCTTCTGCAGTTCCTCCAGTGCATGTTTGGACTTCTGCTTCTTCTGCAGTTCCTCCAGTGCATGCTGGGACTTCTGCTTCTTGTGCAGTTCCTCCAGTGCATGCTGGGACTTCTGCTTCTTCTGCAGTTCCTCCAGTGCATGCTGGGACTTCTGCTTCTTCTGCAGTTCCTCCAGTGCATGCTGGGACTTCTGCTTCTTCTGCAGTTCCTCCAGTGCATGTTTGGACTTCTGCTTCTTCTGCAGTTCCTCCAGTGCATGCTGGGACTTCTGCTTCTTGTGCAGTTCCTCCAGTGCATGCTGGGACTTCTGCTTCTTCTGCAGTTCCTCCAGTGCATGCTGGGAGTTCTGCTTCTTCTGCAGTTCCTCCAGTGCATGCTGGGACTTCTGCTTCTTGTGCAGTTCCTCCAGTGCATGCTGGGAGTTCTGCTTCTTCTGCAGTGTAGTTCTCACCTGAGACTGTTGGACCTCACCCCAGAGCAGGACCACGGAAGATAACGAAAGCAAACGGTAGGAAAAAATGCAAATCGGCCATCTTGACAGACACCCCCGAAAAGGAGGCTTTGGAGAGGGAGAAAGCAAAAGTTAAGAGAAAACTGACAAACACACTGGAAACAAGCCAACAAACCAAAACCGAGAAGAAAAAGCATACAGAGAAGGACAGTGAGTCTGAGAAAGATTTTTGCATTGTCTGTTTGGAGAGCTACTCCAGACCGAGAGAGGTGTGGCTTTACATTTACATGTGCCACAATTGTGAGTCAGGTGGGGAATTGTGAATACTTGATGCTATGAAATAATCATGTGTGCTTTTGGTGGTGTTATGAAATTGTTACTGCTTGTTACTACAGTTGTAAACTTTAATATTTTGCCTTTTAAATATTGTTATTAAGTCAATGAACTCTGTCTGCTCTAAGATAAATATTATATGTAACAAATGAGTGATCCCATGATCCTTTATTTTAAGTGATTTAAAATAGTAAATAATACCTAGGGCCAACATAAATCAGTTTGTGGGATTTTGACAAAGGTTTCACATGGTTGTGTTCTTCTTTTTTACTTTAAGTTAATTCAATGAACTCTGGTCTCAAATAAACTAAAAAAAGATTTGGGAAAATGATGCAGAAGAATGAGTTTTATTACATCTAAATGACTGTTGCAACTGTCCCAAACATTTTTCAGGGTCCATTTAAATACAAATTACTTTCATATTATAATATGTACACATGTTGCAACAGTATGGGCAGGTAGGTGACATATATGGGTTTAATCAAAAAAAAAAGTTTGTCTTTCTAATACAAACAGTCGCTGAGAAACTGAAGGAAATGTAAAAAGTGTTGCAACCGCCCCCACTCTCCCCTATAGTTCTCACTTTAGTACAATCTTATTCTAATCAGATTCTAGAATGTTATTTTTTTATGCCAGCAAAAAGAAATCGCCTACTCATTAGCCTACTAATGTTAATTATGTTTAGATTTTTTCCCACCTTCATCACGTTTTCCGAAACAGTTCGATCGAATCATTACAAAGGAAGCGACATTGCTGTTAATTAGACTAATTTAATTATTAAAATATTACCATTATTTATTCACACTATTGTAAACAAATTACAAAATTGTTCCAACTTTCACTTACATGTGAGCGATTGATCAACGTTTTCCGAAACAGTTCGATCAAATCATTCCAATGAATCGGTTCAAAAGAAAGATTCGCTCACTGGGCAAACATGATTGGATCTAATAATGGAGTAACTGAATGAGTTTAACAGTGGACATTTGTGCTTGTGGTCTCTTTAGTTTCTCAGTGACCATCTGAGAGAGCACATTGCTCAAAAAGTTACCGTTAACTATTCTATTCGTTCTATTCTATTCATTTTGAGAATATTATGAACTATGGAAATTCAAATCACTTTGGAAATTCAGTAACACCAAATAAACACATTTTTAATTAGTAATACATGGGATTGGCACAAAATAACTGTTGAGTTGCTTTGGATTTTAATAGCCACTTTATTCAGCGAATTCATTTTTTAAACCCATAGGCGTCTCATTCTTGTTACTGTACTGATATCAGCAGGTTTTCATGATCATGTGCACATGTGGAAACTGCTCTTCATGCTTAAACCATAAAACTAATCATCATCATAAGTGAAACCACACATTTGATCTCAGATCAGCAAAACTTCTGCATTTCATAATCATGTAGATAAAATGGACCCACCTAAATGAGTCACATCTAGGAGCAAGCTTTCTGAAAATCCCCCGCCTGGATGAAACGATCAGCTGAAAGAGAGTTTCTTCTAATGAATATGATTTCTCTTTTACGGCTCATGTCACCAGCACCTGTTCCAGAAATATGACTCCGGTGGGAACCTACTCCTCAATTCTGTTCAACCTGGAAAATAAGCTCTAAAAACAAGACCCATTCTTCACACAAGACAAATATTAGGTTGAATGCAATTTCAAAATTTCAAGTGTTAATCAAACACCAGGTTGTAAATCATAAAAAAAAAAATGTCTTATGGGCTTCTGACGGTTTCAGGAGATTTAGGATTGATACAAACTATAATAAAACTTCCATTATGGAATTACTGAATTATATATATAATTGTTTCCTCCCCACATTTAGAATTTCCTTCTGGTTAATTTACACATTAAATGTAACATATGGAACAAAAACAGCATATGTGAATATATGTCTCAAACAATACATATGTGTTCGAGGGTGAGTAAATGATGACAGTATTAAAGATTTGGTGCGATTCATGCCTTTAAATAATTGCTATGCATCTCTTATTTTAACAAACAAATGCCCACAAATACTGCATATGATCAGTACACTGCTGCTCTTTAGGTCAGTGTGTTTGGCCTGGACTCTGCTCCTGTTTATTCGCCAGATGAATGAACACAGCTGCCCATAATTCACTTTGATAAGAGGATTGAGAGGCTACAGACGGGATTAGATGACATGACTCCAGATCTCTGGAGATTATGATTAGAAACCGTAATCTCCGCACTACAGATGGACTTCACAGCCTTCAACAGCATTGAATGAAGCGAACTGTGTCGTTGTTCTCCTGGGACGACAACACTAACGCATGATGAAAAGAGTCCAGATGCCAAACTCAATCAAGAATTCTCTTGTGTTCACATATATCTGTGCAAATAAAACACCTGGCCATAATATAAAATGCTCTGCACACTAAAAGTTCAAAGTTACTGTAAGTAACTTACTTTAAGTTCATAGCATGATATATAAAGGCTATTATACTAGTATGTATACTCTGCAGGCTAAGCCACGCCCCCAAACGCGATGAGCCAATCACAGTGCGCAGCTAACGCAATACACTCGGACATTCTCTGCTTCGTGCTTTCACGTCCATTGAAATGCATTGCCGTTTTCATTTTAAGTTTAAAATGGTCAAACGGTGTGCATGTTGTACATGCAACTCCGACCATAGGTATGCCGAGGCTGGGCGACTGTGTGTATTTTTTACCCGCGTATTTTTTCATTTTTTAAAAATGATTGTTGAAATTTTACCTTTCCCAAGCCACATCTCAACCGAGATAAGTGTCTGCGGTAGACCACAACACCAACTAAACGTAGATAAATTAAACAAGGATGTCTACATCTGTTCTAAGATTCGTATTTGAACGTTATCTTTAACATCTCGAACGTAACGTTAGCTTAACATTAGAAAATGTTAACGTTAGCTTCTAGCTGCGTTGTACATCATGTCACTTAGCTTCATTAACGTATCTGTAAATAACCGAGATAACAAACGTTAGCAATGTTGTGCTGAATGATTCCTGTAAATACTGTAGCACTAAACTAACGAGAGGAACTATTGGTGAAGACAGTAAAAAGGCTTGTCCTGGAAACGTATGCAACTTAGAGCAGTATATCTAATTTGATCATGAACCATTAATAACATATTAAAGAAGCACAACATTTTAGACAACTTTCTACCAAAACAACTGGGGAGCTTTTTTTTTAGCAAAACAAGTAGCCTTTTCACTCCTCTTCAACAACTATATTCAAACTATTTACATACAGTCAATAGCGCCGGTCACCGACCGTTTGTCCGAGTGAGTGGAGGGGGCGGGGCTTAGCCATTGGTCAATTGCAGCATTGCCAAAGTTATTTATTATCATTATTTGATCACAGTCAAAAGTGCACAGAACTCAATTAAAAATGCAAAACATTTTCATTTCTGGTAAATATATTAACATCAATGCTACACTTTCTTAAGTAAACATGCATTGTGATTAGGTCATGTGACGTGAATACTATTGTTTGAAAGTGTGTCATTGCATGCTGTTTCACATATATTGTTTTAAACGTAAGTATTTGATTCTCAACATAGCCAGAGTCCATCTGAGAGAATGAAGCATTACGAACGACAAGCTGTAAAGATGATAAAGAGGATAAAGAGATTGAATCTGCTGCCCTCTAGTGTTTTACAAGTTAAATGACGTTTATAAGGAGTATGTACAATAAATACAGAAGTCTTTGTAAATTTAAATCTAAAATGAACCAAGCCCGTCTTACAGAAAAACCCATTTATGAACAAATGCAGAAGTAAACTGCTTCAATATAAAACCATTATGGCCATTAAAATGGATTTTGTATAGTTAAATACAGGTACAATATATTACAAAAGTTCTTCATATGAAATACAATATATGCATAACACAGTAACTCCTTCATTATGTAATATGGCATTAAACATTAAGACTGTTCAATGAGGCTCTTTGTTCTTTTGCTCAAAATGTTTAAAATGAACAAAAGACAAACTTGTGCATCCTAAACTATTAGTATTGGTGAATAAGATAACTATGGTAAAGTGCATTTTCACAAGTCTAAAATGCCACCGGTTGTTCATTATTAAAAAAAAAAAGATAAAATGATCCCTTTACAAATTCACTTGTATAAAATACATGCATTTCATCGTGTGTTTGCACATTTACACTGGCACATTTGCTGTTTTTGGACTTCCAGTCTAGAGGAAATCCTCCATCATAAATCACATTCAGACATGAATGAGGTACATAAATATTGATAGAACACAGGAATTCATTATAAAAGTAATGTCTTTCCCTTCAATGTTAACAGTTGATATTCATACAACAAGCAAATAAACACTCAATATGAATTATTCGCATGTTGTAGCTGCAAAAGTCCAGGCACATTTCTCATCACTGCGGTTCATCTATGCATGCAACCATCCCAAAATGATTTTTCCTCTTATTCTGCTCCACATACATGTGCATATCTTGATATGTGTTCATATCTGGTTTCTACTCAACTTTCCAGATGCCGATCTTCCCGTCGTCCTGCGCGGCTCCGCTGAGCACGTAGCGGCCTTCAGCCGAGCACAGTGTCTGCACGCTGTCGGTGTGTGCCACCAGCTCCTTCTCCACCGTGTACCGGTCCGTGTTCACCACGTAGATCTTCCCGCGGGCCTTTCCTGCGGCGCTGCGGCCGTGACAGCCCACCCAGATCTGACACCGGGACATTTCAATGCCAGTTTTAATCTTTGACCTGATAAGTTTTGACAGAGATATAAACGTGTGGCGTGTCTCACCTGACTCTTGACCTTGATCATGCAGACGACACCGGCGCAGTCTTTGAGCTGGATCCTGATGAAGGGTTTGTTCAGGTCTCTGCAGTGCCACACACACAGCTCACCTGCGTCTGCGAACCCGGCCCACAGCTGCTCCGACTGCAAGCACATTCAGCTCATTAACACCAAACACTCTAGAATAACACAAAGCAACACCAAGGAACTTTTCCTCTGCGGTCGCCCTACAGGTTGGAAGCAGAATTGTCCATTACCGTTGTCGTAAATAATTTAGCCTACCGCCTCCTACTGTCGCACGCTGGCTGTTTATCTACAGTCGAGTAGCAAATTTGTCGTTTTCTAATGTCTCATTAGAACTACAGAAACGCGACCCGATCTGGCAATCTTACATAGCGTGGATATATCAGATTAAGGACCGCAAAGCGAAGGCAGAAGTGCATTTCACAATGTCACGACTTGAACCACTGAAACCATTTTGGAAACATTATTTGAAGGTAAAAAATCTGACTTAGTGTTGCTTTAAAGGGACTTTGTAAATACTCACATTTTGGTAGAACTTTATTTTACAGTCCTGTTTCCCATGTACATGCTATGTACTTAATATAGAAATTGTAATATCTGGATAATAACTAGGTACTAACCATGAACCAACCGCTAAACCTAACCTGACCCATGTAGTACCTTACCTTACCATACTGTGAGTGCACAATAAAGTGCAACCCAAATATTCATATAGAGCACCGCAGCGACGATGTATTTTTGAAGTTAACATCACTCTGGTTCCCTGTTTAGTAACCCAACAGGATTTTCCATTGGATTTTTCCATTGGATTACAGCAAAAAATAAGCTCTGTGATTAACCAAGTTTAATTAGACTGGTACTGTAGTTGATCCGGCTGGACCAGTTCCACGGTTCGAAACGCATGTATTCTCGGAGTAACTGCAAAGTTTAGCCATCATAGAGTGAAAGTTTATCATTTGCACGTGTTTTAGATCCGGTCACTTTAAACATTTAAGTGATTTTAACCCATTCGAATACAAGAAGATTAAAGTGAAAACTCATGCGCTGTTTTCTCTTCCGCATCTATTTGTGCTGGAACGGACACACACACGCAAAATTATGTTAAAATGCCGACCGGCTTACATGAACATAAACAAATGAGAAAGAAAATGGATGTGTATCATTATATTGGCCTTAAAGTGACAGCAGCCTAATATTCCTGCTGCTGTCTAACATTAATGTTAATCAAACAGCAAAATTCAAAGAGAAAATCACTTTTGTACCTGTAATAAAAATGTATTATATTTCATTTACACAGTGAAGACTATGCAGTGTTATTTTACATTTGATTATTCAATTTCTGTCCCTGAATATTCTTAGTCTTACCTGAAAAACATAAAGCAGTTTATTTTTTATTTGTATCTTTGTTCTATTATATTTATATATGCTTGTATTTGTTTATTATTCTCTATGCAGCTTCACTCCCCTACAAAAACACACCAACCATACTTTCTAAATAGATCTATTCAAGTCATCGTGCGATTTTTTTTTTGTTGTTGTCATATTGCAGAAAAACTAGCAACCACTCAAAACGCAGAATCTCTTTTCTTGAGAATCATCAAAGCTCGTCCCATCGCAGCTCATCAGAGAGGCCGAGGGCCATTAAAACAGCTCGTAAATGACCTCACACGTGTGATCCATTAACCTAATGAGTCCTGAAGCCCAGCTGGATGGATACAGAGAACCGGACGGGCTGTGAAACGAGTCTAGCCGTGGTTTCTACCTCATTAAAGAGCAGGAAACTGCTGAAGCCCCTCGGTGAACTCAGCAGGTGATCTGGAAGAGACATCTTACGATGAACCGTGCCGTTCCTGCGCACTTCCATCACACAATCACTGCCACCTTTAACACAGATAAAGTTTGAAATGCAACTGAAAACAAAGTTTATTTTACAATCAATTAATCACAATCAACACTTAAATGAAAACAGAGTTACATATAAACATTCAAACGGCACACAAGACAGTTTTTACATCAACGTTTTAAAGATATAATTGTTTCTACTCCAACATTTAAACAGTAGCTGTAAGAAACACTTGTAATCATGACAGATTTATGCTAAATAATGGAGAAAACAGGATAAGTAAAAAAATATAATTTTTGCATATGAGGAGCTCTTCCAAAACGCGATAAACGGCATTTAAAAAAAAAAATGAGTTTGTCATATCATTTTGCTGTGTTCTGAACCTATTCACTGCTCCATCAATGTTTCATGCCAAATCGCTATATTTCCTTGTTTAAAATGTACTGCAAGATGCAGTTCTTTTCCAAACCGCGATAAGCACCAAACCTATTTTTAGCCTAAACGCGATAAATCCTCTCGACCAATCAGAATTCAGTGAGCGTTCTACGCAATCCAACATCGGCGCGCTGAACAGAGGTTTATGTTTATTCATTCCTCAAAATGAGTGCTTTAAACTGTGATAACACTTTTGATGGCCTTGATGAGCCAGTGAGACCTACACCTGGGGTAGATGCTGCTGCCAAAGGTTTCTGTTTATCATTTCTGCAAAAATGGCATTCGACAATCAAGGAGCAAAAGTCGAATATCGTTCGAAAATCGAAATTTTTATTTTATTTTTATTAATCAACTGTTTTCTGTGTCAGTGTCTGCAAAGATGAAATTGACGATCGCTGTAGTGAACGCGACTAGAGAGAAATGCATGTAATGGATTACATAATCAGAGAGTATGCTTTTTATTTTCGTTTTTAATTTTTTCGTTTAAAGACGTTTCAAGCTTTCTATATAGATCTATTTCTCATGACTCTGTGAGGCATACGCTGAGTTTCGGTTAATTTATGATGAGGTGCAATGCAAGTGACCACGCCGGCGCCTCCATGTCATGATTATATTGTCTATTTGCTTCTTATTTATTAAATCCAGGCAATTGGTTGATGAAAAAATTATTAAAATTAAGAGACAATTTATACAAAACGAAATTCACTCTAAGGAAAGGCTTTCTACAAAACAAAACTTAATTAAGTGGCCAAAATCATCCATTTTTGGATTTTTCTTTTGTGGATTTATAGCGTTTTGAAAAAAAAAATACTTTATTTATACTTTAAAAAATACTTTACTTTATTTACTTTATTTACTGAATTTATCATCAACAATATTGTTGTTTGATTTAATAATCATTGTTCAACATGTTCAGACTGAGGGGAAAAAACATTTTAACAGGCTAAATTGAATATTCACAAAATGTGTGGGTCTAGGTAAAAAAATTAATTTTCCTGAAAACTACTGAAATGGATTTATCGCGTTTTGGAAAAGAGCTCCTCATATATTTATTAAAATTCTCCTCTCTAGAGCTATTATTCTAGTTGACTATCAAGCTATGGTAATAAATGTGACGTTACAGGACAATTTCAGTCAATGATTTCAGCACAACAACAAAAAAAGATTTTTGACCGAAATCTAAAATTAATCTGAATATTCGTAGTTGCTGAAATTTCGGCGCATCACTAGAAAAAATGTCCTTATAATATAACATATATAATATGATATAACGACAGGTGAGGCAGACTCACAGCACCACAGCATGCCGTTGTGGATCTGGATGGACTGCAGTCTGTCACAGGACACTCTGAACTGCCGTCGGACCTGCAGAGAGGACACGTCCCACACGATCACACTGCCATCTTCCCCGCACGAGTACGCCACCGTCTGACTGGAACCATCGGGTAAAAACATCGATTCACTCAGCACTGATATGGGTTAATGACTGTTCTGCTTTGTCTTAGTTACCTGAATTTGTCGGCTCTCTCCTCCAGGGTGAGTCCGGTGACCTCGCCGCGATGCTCCGTCAGTTGTTTGTTGCACGACACACTCCGCGGGTTTATGATGTAAATGAACGAATCCTTTGAGCCGATCCACAGCTGCAGCTGGTTCACCGCAAGCATGCAATTCTGACAGGAGTGGAAAAACCTGCGTTAATACAGTAACCAGTAGGGGGCGGCACTACTATGACAGCTATGAGGAGAAGCATCACAATAATGTGACGGAATAAAATCCCCAAAAATATGTCATAGATGTGGCCTGAATATACAACAGAAAGCCTTTGTCACATTATACACTACAGTTCAACAGTTTGGAGTCAGTAAGATTATTTATTTTATTTTTTTTAGAAATAAAAGAAATGCATAGTTTTATTCAGCAAAGACGCATTAAATTGATCAAAAGTGACAGTAAAGACATTTATAATTAATTTCAATATATAATTAGTTTCTAAATATAATTTCTAATTTTCTTAATTTCTATTTCAGACAAATGCTGTTCTTTTAAACTTTCTATTCATCAAAGAATCCTGAAAATAAATAAATCATGGTTTCCACAAAAGTATTTCAACATTGATAATAATAATAATAGCCATTAATAATAATGCAGCAGTAAATCATCATATTAGAGTGATTTCTGAAGGATCATGTGACTCTGAAGACTGGAGTAATGATGCTGAAAATTCAGCTTTGATCACAGAAATACATTAAACTTGACAATATATTCACATAGAAAACTGCTATTTAAACTAATAATATTTCACAATATTACTGTTTTTATTACATTTTTAAAGAAACAAATGCGGCCTTTATATATATATATATATAAATATATATATATATATATATATATATATATATATATATATATATATATATATATATATATATATTTATATATATATATATATATAACACATACATATATACATAGTAATAAAACGTCCTGAAATACGGCTGACATACTCAGAATATTTTGTCTGTTGTGCAGTATTTCTGATTTCCTCCTCAAACTCACAATCAACCTCTAGAGACTGATATGTAGATGATAAGAGGTAATGGAGATAATATGTAGATGATAAGAGGTAATGGCAAGGCATTTCATACGTCATCCATCAAGCTCATATAATCTCACCAGACGGGACGTTCCCACTTGAACAGAGTTCTGCTGCATGGACCAGCTGGCCGCGTCGAACACCAGCACCTTCCCATCGCTCAGTGCACACCAGAGCTTTGGGTTCGCACCGCCGTCCAGCTCCGACACACCCAGCTGACCTACACACACACACACACACACACACTTCAGCAAGATGGAGATCACTGCACAACCACGATCTGCCATTCAGAACGATTCAGTTTCTCACAGGGCATTATGGGTGTTTCTACAGACACAGAGTGAAACACATTTTGTGCTGAATGTTTCTGCTGCCTGTCCTGATCAAATCAATAATATAGAATAAAAATTGATTTTTTTTTATAAAGAATAGATGGCTCTAAACAATATTTTGCATAAAGAAAATAAAGCATATTTTAAGGATCAATACGGTTTCATGTCTATCAACCACAATTTCCCCTCAATTCTCACAAACAATGCTTTTTTTATTTCAATCAGCAAGAATTTAACACTTCACAATATTTTTTCTGTATTACAGTAATGACAATTTAAAGAGGAAATCTGCTTAATTGTCACAAAGCAAAAAATCGAAATGCTCTTAAAAGCTTTATTATTGCAAAATGTCTTATTTGTTTTCTTTGGTATTGTGGTGGAATGTGACCGGTAAGTGTTTTCGGCAGGTTTTTATGACTATCTTTTACGGTTTGTCACTCATCATACATGGAAAGAAAACATGTGACTTTTGCCCTAACATTCAGCTGAAGCAACAGGAGTTGGACAGTGTTTTTATGATACGCAACAGAAAGACTGAAGTATTCTGATTTTATTCTACAGTTCCTTGACGAGTCCTGATATCAGTGCTCTTGTGTGAAACCCAACAAATCAAACGACTACTAGAACTACTGCCTAGCAACACCCCAGAATATCCTAGCAACCACAAAGCAACGGCCTCGCAACCACTCACAACACCTTATTGTGGGTTTTGTAAAAATGTTGATCTCGTAATAACAACAAAAGGCATAATAATAATAATAATAATAATAATAATAATCACATTTAAAAATTTTGAAATAAAAACAGGAGTTAAAATGTAAAATAATGGTACTTAAAAATATATGAATTCAAAGTAAAAACATTTTTGCTTCAAACAGAGATCACGATTCTAAACAGACAACTAAATAAAATAACATGTAATTTACTAGAGTTTCTGACAAAATGTTAATTGCTGCAGTCTATTTCAAATGTTTTTATTTTTTAAAAAGAATTATAAAAAAAAAAAAGTTTGAGTGAATAATTCAATGACTCCTAAAGATGTCACTTGTTTCATTACTGGATGAATCAGCGTTTCTGAACAAATCTCTTGAATGAATGATTCAATGACAAATACATTTTTTGAACAGTCACTTGTCGCCACCTACTGGTGTAACAATGTAATTATACAATATTCGAAGCATGATTTACTCTTGTTCGCTTCTGTAGACATTTTTTATATCCGAACTATAAACTTTTATCCCAGTATTTCTATAATAATATGAATATTTGTAACACATAACGATTCTGTGCGACTGAAAAGACTGTTTCATACCTACAGTATACATGATATCCGCTCTCTCTTTGGTCAGTGACATTTGATTGACTAGATTTGAATGTTTCGGTGTGATTTTGTCAAAGATTTAATAGACACAGACGAATCGTTGCCATTTAGGAATGAGATCACGTGGGTGTATGAATCGAGATCATGATCTTTTACCGATTAATCGTACAGCTCTACTTCAGATGCTTCTAAAAGCATTGGATTTTGAAGTAGCAAAAGGATTCCAGATGTCTGTGACATAAAAGCAGCCTTCTCTGATCTCCTGTGGTTTTGAATGCATTTGGACAGAGTCAGAATCCAGTGTGTGAAATTCCCTGTAACCTGACCTGGACTCATGTTTGTTTAGCTAACACCTTTCACAAACAGCTAAGATTTAAAGCTTTATTTTAGACTGTTGAATGAAGAAGAATCACTCGTGAGCAAAGGTTTGTGTTGACTTACAGTAAAGTCAGTGTGAGGCAATCCTAATGACATTAATGTGAGTCATGAGTTGTGGAAATATGTCGTAATCACACAATGAGAAGACGGAGGAAATAACAGAGCATGTGAACTCTGCCCGAAGCGATTTCTGCTCAACAGATTTGGAAACCTGTTCTCCTCCATGACCGCAGGAACAGTAACGCAACATCCTGGATCTATAAACAGCTCCACGTCTGTGAAATGACCAGGTCTAACTGGTTGATCTGGTTGACATGGAGCAGCTGTGAGACGCTTGTAAGTCAAAAGCTCTATTTGCACGGGATAAGTATTATCTGGTGACCTTTAGTCAGTTGTAATAATTGCGGCGGTTGTCTGTGATCTTAATCCCGTGCGAATCGGCCATGTCTGTAATTTGTAAAGTAAAAATTCCCCCGCAAATGACCAACCATATTTCACCGAACACGAGGTCCTGTGGTGATATCAGTCCCGTGCCAATCGGCATCTCTGTGATTTGGCGGGATCGTGTGTAATTTGTTCAAGGTTTTTTGTGTTATGCGCACCTTTTTATCCATCTTTCACGAAGAATGGAGGCGTTGGAGTGTTTTGATAGTATTTTCATATCTACACAACTACACAATATTAGATGGAGATGAATGACATGTGTAACACCATGCGGTAAGAACATTCTTCTGTTTATGATATATCATACAGCTAGAACTATAATAACGGCATTCATAACATTTCTAAGCAATAGCCTTTTGACGTCATATCCGGGAGATAAGTCAGTAAATTTGAGTAAAATCACAGGCTTGGGTTATCCCGTGCGAATGCGCCCCACGACATTCAGATGTGGAGGGGTCATTTCTAAATCACACGTGGTCCCCATATAGTACTAATCCTGTGCGAATAGGGCTAAAGACACTTGTTAGGAAACCAATATATGTTTGCTCTTTGTCTTAAGAGTTCAAACTCACATGACTTCCGTTATTGAGATGTTTAGCAGAGAGCTGGCAGACCTACCGGGCGTGTAGAGCAGGACGTCCACCGCCTGAGGAGACGTCTGGTCCAGAGACGGGTTAATCTTGTGTTTTAGGGTCTCAGATGTCGTTTTGGGGACCATCATGGGCACTATAACAAACCCAGAGACATAGTCAGTAAATTTACCTTTAATCAGAAGCTTTTAGCCAAAGCCACTTACAAGTGAGGACTAATACAGTCACTAAATACTAAAAAGGTCATTTATCAGATGTAACACACACTGTCGGTGACGCATATACACTGCTCACTTTTGGCAAACATCATAAACATGTTTACTGTGTCACAATGATTTAACACAACTAGCTTTAACCATTGACTTTTCAACTTAAAAAATGA
Organism: Meda fulgida; assembly: GCA_030578275.1. NCBI lineage: Eukaryota > Metazoa > Chordata > Actinopteri > Cypriniformes > Leuciscidae > Meda > Meda fulgida. Next base: position 31,102,493 of record CM060634.1, read on the forward strand.
ACAGTGGATTCTCTTTAAACATAATTAAAAAACAAATAAATAAAAATGTAAAATGATGATAAATAAGTCAAACAAATACTATGAACTACCGATCAAAAGTTGGGGGGTCTGTAAGATTTTTTTTCTAAAGAAATTATTACTTTTATCCATCAAGGATGCATTATTTGATCAAAGGTGACAGTTAAATACATTTAAAATGCTACAAAAGATTTATATTTCAAATAAATGCTGTTTTTCTAAACTTTCTATTTATCAAATAACCCCTGGAAAATAAAATGTATCACAGTTTCCACAAAAATATGAAGCAGCAAAATTATTTTGAACATTGGTAATAATCAGAAATGTTTCTTGATCATCAAATGATCATATTATACTGATTTCTGAAGGATCATGTGACACTGAAGACTGGAGTAATGATGCTGAAATACAGCTTTGATCACAGGAATAAATTACACTTTACTATATATTCACATAGAAAACTGCTATTTTAAATTGTAATAATATTTCACAATATTACTGTTTTTAATATAACAAATAATTGAGACTTCTTTCAAAAAATTTAAAAAAAATAATAAACAAAGAAGAAGTAGATAACAATGGATAAGATCAACTTATGTTAAGTGCACTTCCACAATCTATTGAAAACTACTAAATACTTTTGTTTTCATAATCGCTGGAAGCAAAATCGTAATAAAAAAAACAGTTATATTAACCGCCCAGCTCTACTTCCGACTGACACACTGTGACAGCAAACACCGATTTATTAAGTGATGCACGTTCAGCCATAACAAACTATTTGAGTGATACACACCCTCAAACTTCATCTTGTCGAAGTAGGCCAGTTTGGAGGCGGCGTAGATGGCCTTCTGTGACTGCAGGCTCCCGACCACAGCGTCCATCAGCAGGGCGTTTGTCAAGGCCTGCTCCATGAACTGAGGGTCCTGTGCCAGAGATATCACAGCACACATTCACACGATCAGCACAGACACTCCTGACCCTCGGGCCATGAGCTTCTGAGGAACAGCCATTTGAGAAGATGAGAGCAGAACCCAAAACACTAGTGCACTAAACTCACATCGAAACCTGCATTCAGTCTGGTATCTCCTCAAAACGGGGTTATTTTACACGTTCACAGTAAATTCTGCTCCTCACAAACTCCATCTTTGCTTGTCACATATAACTTGCATGTAGGAACATTTAGGTGGACATGCGTTGTTTTCAGGACTTTCAGACAGATTTGTAACAAAAGTGTTTATTGTCAACTAACGACCGACTTCCTTGCAGTTTTCCTCCAAAATAAAAGCTCAAGGATTTAATGCTCGAAAGTAAAGAATTTAAGTATAATTTAAGTAATACAATTATCATTAATATTCTTATTTAACATTCCTTTTTTATTTAAAATACAATTGTATTATTTCAATAGTAATCATTTTAGTCTTAATTTTTTATAATTAGAGTTAAAGCAATGATAATAACAATAAAAAATAATTTAAAAGCAATAAAGAATGTTGAAGAAAAAAAATCAGATGTTTTCTTATGACATATTTATCATATCGCAGTTCAAAGCACAATATGACAAAATATTCAAAACAGGCCTATTATTCTTTTTATCATGCAGCCCTATACTGTAAATAACTTACTACAATTATTTTTTATAATTAGAGCTAAAACTAAAACTAAAATAACAATAAAGAACGGTTTAAAAGCAATAAAGAATGTTGAAATAAAAACATTTTTCGACCCTATACTGCAAGTAAATAATTTTAAAATAAAACAAATTGAAATAAAAAAGATGAAATATTTTGTTTACCTGCATGTCATGTGACCGACTGACATCAGAGAGCAGTGAACATGCAAATTAGTTGTAATTATTGAAATATTATACTTTCAAATCTCAGGGGGAACTTCAAGAAAATATTTTATGAATGAATGAATGAATGAATTTATATAGCACTTTCATAAAATATTTTATGTGTAAAGGGGTTTGGCTGACAAAAAAGTTTAGGAATCCCTGAACTAGGAGATGAATTTGGCAAAAAATAAAAAGTGATGCAGTCATCAAACCTTATGATCGTCGGCCATCTTCCTCCCGGCCCACATCTCTTTGATCATCAGGTGCCAGAGGTCACACTCCGACTTCAGATTGACCTCGAACGACTCCTTCCTGAAGGACGTTTTGATCTTCAGCGACGGGATCCTCAGCAGAAGGAAAGGAGCAGAAGAAATCTTCACATCCTGGATAAGAAGAACAACGTCTTTCATGTTACATGAGGAAACAAACAATTAAAGGGTTAGTTCACCCAAAAATGAAAAGTCTGTTGGTAATTACTCGCCCTCATGTTGTTCCAGCCCCGTAAGACTTTCGTTCATCAACGGAACACAAATGAAGATATTTTAGATTAAATCTGAGCGCTGGATCACTCCTCCATAGGCTCCTATGGGATTGAAACTTGACGGCCTCTAGTGAGTTCACGCAGTGTAACAGCGCAGCGCTTCTGTGTTGTACGTCACACGCATCACACACACATGACCAGCGTCGGCCAATAGTGAGGCTACGTGTGACGTATAAAACAGAAGCGCTGCGCTGTTACACTGCGTGAACTCACTCGAGGCCCACAGAAAAGGAAATCAATAGTTGAATAAAGTCGTGATTTTTTTTTTTGCGCACAAAAAGTATTCTCGTCGAGATATGGATTGAGCCACTGTAGTCACATGGACTATTTTAACGATGTCTTTAGTAACTTTTCTGGGCTGGCAAGTTTCAATCCCTTAGAAGCCTATGGAGGAGTGATCCAGCTCTCAGATTTAATCAAAAATATCTTAATTTGTGTTCCGAAGATGAACGAAAGTCTTACGGGGTTGGAACAACATGAGGGCGAGTAATTACTGAATTCTCATTTTTGGGTGAAATATCCCTTGGCTAGATGTTAAAGGATTAGGTCACTTTCAAATGAAAATTATCCCATGATTTACTCACCCTCAAGCCATCCTAGGTGTATATGACATTCTTCTTTCAGACGAATACAATTTTACAGCGTAAATATCAGCAGTGAGTCGCATTACTTTACACTTAAGTGCGATCCGTATGTATGTTTGGCCGGAAGCTAGTTATTTTACTTTATAAAGTTTTAAATATTAATATTTTCCTTACACAAACTCATTGTTTTGCTTCAGAAGGCCTTTATTAACCCCCCGGAGCCACGTGAAGTTTATGACGGATGGATGCACGTTTTTGAGCTTCAATCTGTTGGTTGCAGTCAACTGCCATTATAAAACTTGGAAGAGCCAGGATATTTTTTAATATAACTCCAATTGTATTCGTCTGAAAAAACCTAGGATGGCTTGAGGGTGAGTAAATCATGGGCTAATTTTCATTTTTGGGTGAACTATCCCTTTCCTTTAAGTGATCCTCACCTCAATATCTCTGAATTTAGTGATCTCGACGTATCCCGGCCGGCCCTCGGTCAGCAGGAAGAGCCTGCGCTGGGTCATGCCGATCTTTCCCACGCCGTGGCTGGTCTTCACGGATGACGAGAGCTTGTAGACACATTCGTCGCTCTCCAGGTGTTCCAGCGCGATGGCCGGTAAGTCCACGTCTTGAGCCGCGGCTTCAGTCTCCTTCCAGAAGCTGTAGAAGAAGCGGAAGGTTTCAGGATCCACTTGCTTCTGCTGACCTGCATGGAGGAGAGATCGAAAAAACACCAGCGGTTTATTCTAGAACAACTTTTTTTTATCCTCTAAACTTTTTTCCATGGGCCTCCTAACAATCGCTTGCCGACCCCAGTTGAAAATCCCTGTTCTTCCACTCACACACCCAGTTACACTAGCACACACACACACACCATGTTGGCTGTTGTTATGTATGTTTTGTTGGCCTTGGTGTTTTTTGTTGTATCTGTCACCGGTAAGTATTTGATTGCATAATAAAAAAGAAAAAAAAAGAAAATCCCTGTTCTAGTCAAGTCAAGTCACCTTCCCTTATATAGCACATTTACCAATATAGATCGTTTCAAAGCAGCTTCACAGTGATAATAGGAAATTAAAGTAACAGAGATTGTTTTGGCTTTATAGCAGCTTTAGAATAAAGTTATTGTCCAGCTAAAGTTTTTGATTGATTCACTTCCATTGCAAAGATCATTTGTTAATACCTTATTACCGCTTACATGACACCGTTACTGAAAACAGAAAACCTTTAATGTGTTGTGGCCGTTCATTTGCATGACAAGTGTTTGGTGGCTCGAGAACGCAAACTTTGAAATACTTTCCAAGGAGCAAGTTTTGATATATTTTTTTTAAACGTTCTTATCTCAGTGTAAAATTCAAAAACGTGAATCTGTTAAAACGGTGATTGTGTGCACAGGCACATTATGTGTTCAGGCTATACAGTAGGTGTGCGCATAGGTATGGTATTTGATCATTCTAGGGAACGATCCAAACCAATTGATTGATTTTAATTATCAGGGGAAAGTTTTACAGGGATATATCATTTACAGAACTGTATGACTTGATTCTTTTCCATGGAACGCAAATGCACAAATACAAAAGTAGTGCAATGGGGCTAAAGCTCCAAAAAATATTAAATAGAATGTATAAAATTAGTAACATGACATACTCCAGGTCATCTGAAGTCGTATGATGCTTTATGTGTGAAGAACACACTCAAATTGAATCATCATTTGCTAATAATCTATTAAAATATGATGTGGACTTCAGAAGACCAAAATGTCTCCTTCTGCATGACATGGAAGAAGGTCGGGATGCACCGATATCAACATTTTGGCAGATACCGATAACCGATATTTAAAAGTCGTTAGCCGATATATATTTGCCGATAAATCTAAATCCAAATTTTTATATAATTTTTGAGCCTGATCATTAAAAACACACAATTATGAGGTTTTCTTAATAATTTTATGCAGCCTATATGACAGACTTGCGCTGCTCATGTTGCACTGAACCATATTTTCTTTTTATGAAGTGATTCCAATCATATTTCAAGCGATTTAAAACCATCATGGCGAACAGTGCGCATCTGAAGTGTCTCAGCTGAAGGAAATTATAAATGATTTATCGGATTTAACATATTATCAACCAAATTTTTGTTATCGGGCCGATAACAATAACATTAAAAATGAACATATATCGGCCGATACTGATATGGTGGCCGATACATCGTGCATCCCTAGAAGAAGGAGTGTCACATAAAACATGAGTGTGAGTAAATGATGATAGAATTATTTGATCTCATGACATCTGAGTTAAGGATGATTCTTTACTTTATGGCTCTAAGCAATAAATCAACACGGTTAATCCCGTGAGCGAGATATAAACAGCTCACAGTTAGCAAAATATCCCCTTTAACCCTGTCTGACAACTACAGAGTTGTGCCTTGAGTTCTTTCACATTAAAAAAAAGAAATAAAATAATGATGAGTCATGCCACGTATGAGTGAGAAATGCATCTCGACACATGACGAACACAAACTTGTTCTACAAACACGTGATGTGTCATACAGCCGTAAACGTTACATGAACTTTTAACAGACAGGAAATGATTAACCAGCGTTATACGGCTGAAGCATCGAGTGTGAACAGAGGACTAAAGCTAGAGCGTAAACACACAGGGTTAGGGAATCTGGCCTACCTGAAGAACATTCCTTCACGCACACATTCATGCACATGCACTATGGAGTCGTATGTGCTGAAGTGCCATGCCATGATGGGTATTAGTACAGATGGCACACCGCACAAACACACTACGCTTACCGTCCACGGCAAGGTAAAACACAGACTGGGACGAGGCCTCCACACCTGGCAAACCAAAGCCATTTTTACCAAAAACACTAGGGATGCATGACACATCAATGAGCATATCAGCCAATATTAGCATATTTAAATTATATGTGTGTTTGATTTGGCCAATTTTGGAAGCAGAAATTATTTGTATATTATTTATATTTAATATATTCTAACAGTATATTCTGTACAACAGGGAAAATTAATACATTTACAACAACAGACATCATATACGTTGCATCAGCCATTTATCTATCTATCCATCAATCATCTGTCTATGTATCCGTCTATCTTTCCATCTATCTATCTATCTATCTATCCATCAATCATCTGTCTATGTATCCGTCTATCTTTCCATCTATCTATCTATCTATCTATCTATCTATCTATCTATCTATCCATCAATCATCTGTCTATGTATCCGTCTATCTTTCCATCTATCTATCTATCTATCTATCCATCAATCATCTGTCTATGTATCCGTCTATCTTTCCATCTATCTATCTATCTATCTATCTATCTATCTATCTATCTATCCATCAATCATCTGTCTATGTATCCGTCTATCTTTCCATCTATCTATCTATCTATCTATCTATCTATCTATCTATCTATCTATCTATCTATCCATCAATCATCTGTCTATGTATCCGTCTATCTTTCCATCTATCTATCTATCTATCTATCTATCTATCTATCTATCTATCTATCTATCTATCTATCCATCAATCATCTGTCTATGTATCCGTCTATCTTTCCATCTATCCATCTATCTATCTATCTATCCATCCATCTCTCAATCTATGTGTCTGTCTGTCTGTCTGTCTGTCTGTCTATCCATCCATCCATCTTTTCATCCATCCATCCATCTATTCATTCATCTATCTGTCTATCAATCCATCCATCTATCTGTCCATCTGTCTGTCTATCCATCCATCATCTGACGTTGCATTCGTATCCGAATCAGGTTTATTTTTTGGAGCAGATTAATTTGCCCCGAGTGATCCGGGGAAGGGTCTGTATACCTCAGTATACTTGGATTGCAAGCACAGGAAAGGCTGTCAGATTTCATCTCTAAGTCTCCCTAGCCAGTTAGTTAGCTTGTCAGTTTGGCCCAATCATGCGACAGCTCAATTCTGATTGGTCATGCTTTGTACCCACCAACAGTGAGCGCCTCAAACAGCCTCTGGATGGTTCCCAGATCCTTGACGATGCCGGACTCCTGAACGCGCCGCACAAAGTCCTCCATGTGCAAGTGTTTCTTGGGCAGTTCGAATCTCTTCACCGCCCCGCCATCCATCGGTCGCGCCCGCTCACGCTCGTTGTCTTTTTTCACCCGGCTGATCAGACGCTTCAAATCAGTGCGTTGCTCGGCCGACTTTCTCTCGTCCGCTGGCAGAGACTCAACCAGTGCGTTCAGCAGCTCGGCTGGAAAGATGTCCATGTCTGTCTTATACAAGCTCTGGAAGTCTCCGAGGGCCTCCACGCGTCTGCCGGCGACTGAGTTCACCAGGCCTCGAAGGTAATAGTAACGGGCCAGGAGGGCGGAGTCATCTGGGGTCGCCATGGAGATGGCTTTGCTCAACTGGCCAATGAGATCAACGTAGTACTTCTGAACGTACTGATAGGACAGTGGAGGAGGGAATTCTGGGAGATTAAAGGTTCTAATTGGCCTTGAGGGACCCCATGAACCTGTTCACATAAAATGGAGATAAGTGACATGTACTATGACTTTTTTTTTTAAATGTTTTATAGATTACAAAAAATCTAAATTACTTTCACTCTTAAATCAAAAATTTGCAAAATAAGCATATAGCAAATAAACACATTTCTCGGTAACACTTTATAATAAGGTTAATTAGTTAACTACATTAGTTAATATGAACTAATAATGAATTGCACTTCTACAGCATTTATAAATCTTGGTTAATATTAATTTCAACATTTACTAATACGTTATTAAAATCAAAGGTTGTATTTGTTAACATTTGTTGCACTGTGAACTAACATGAACAAACAATAAACAGCTGTATATTTATATACTAATATTAAGAAAATTAATAAATACTGTAACAAATGTATTGCTCATTGTTAGATAATACATTAACCTTATTGTAAAGTGTTACCCATTTCTCTCCTAGGAAAATGAACCAAAAATATTAATGACATCACATGCCCAGGGCATATGCAATCTGTGTTTTACATCAACACATGCATTCTTCAAACCGTTTAAACATGTTTCTAATTTATTTGTGTTCTTGTGTTCTGTTCTTAAAAGCTTCTCACCACTCTGTAAAGGCATCGTCCCCACTGGTATCTGCCGGACCGGGGCGGTGAGCAGTCGGTAGTCCGCCAGGTTTGGCATACTCTTCCCCAGCCTGTTGTTCAGGGCGTTCTCTGATCTGAAGGTCTTGCGGTTCACCTCCTCCATCGTGGGTCTGCGTGGAGACTCCGCCATGGTCCTCAACCTGAGGAAAAGACACGTTATCACGCAGAAATCATAAAGAAAATGAATTTTAAATTTAGGTCAAACGATGATTTTCATCACCTAAACTGAACCTTAAAGAAACATTCTGTTGTTTTTTACCCTAATGTAAACACACAGGACCATGAAAATTAATGACTCACTGTTTCACAATTTAAAAATTTACCAAAATAACTTACCAAACCTGTCAAGTTACATGCAATCTAACACCATGACCAGCTCAAAAACTAAACCCAGTTACTCTTCCTCTTACCAGGAAGAGACTAGACAAAATGATAATCTTGTTATCATTCCAAACATGCATTACATACTGAAAAATCATTTAAAAATCACACTCTCTGAACAGGACATTTTTACCGCTGTGCCTTTAAACCTCTTCATGTGAACTGAGCGCAATGTTTTCTCTGGTGTGCACAGACTTGCATGTGGGTTTGCGGTTGTTTTACTGTAAATATAGTTTTTAACTTCATCATCACTACTTGAGAGTGAAGAAATAATGCCTATTTATACCCCTGTGATGTTTAGCTGTTTCCTGTATTTGATTGATGCGTATTTGAGCCCAGTGTTTCTGCTCAGCTATTTCTGCCCTTAAAGGGCCCTATTATGATATTTTAAAGGCTCTCACTTTTGTTTCGGATGTCTCTTACAATAGGCTTACATGCATCCAAGCTCAAAAACATTTCATTTTCTCATAGTGTACACAACATGCTGCTTTCTCACAGCGTCTGAAACAGTTTAATAAATGGTTCAGTCTTTCTGCTCTGATTGGCTAGATGGCTCAGTCTGTTGTGGATTGGCCGACTGAGTCTCAGAAAGCAAACGTTCATTTGCATATCTGAATTTCGGCTCTTCTTCAGCACTCGATACGCAGTGATACGAACAGTACCGATGGCGTGGGTTTTGCAGTATCAATCTCATCAAAGTGGATTTGCTATGGCAGCAGAAAACAGCGTCTTCTCGACATAACTTCATTTATATGCACTTCGATCTTTGGAACATAGCAGAGCTTTTACATTCACAAACAGCTCTATTACACACTGCATGAAAGATAATATCTGTACAAGAATAGAAGAGGAACATTAACCATTTAAAAGACTGCCACATTAGGCTGCATTTACATTGCAAGGCCTTATGAACAGATCCCATGTTCTGACATTAGTCTGAAAATACGTAGTCATAGTCCATATTACTTTTCATCAACATGATACAAAAGTACTTTTGACATCCCTAATGCATGACCAGCCAGAGAGTGAACAGTTACTTTTCCATGATGTCTTTTGAGGGATAGCTGAGAGAAAAGTGACCATTTATTAGCAATGTTTACATTGAGCTGTCTACATCTTTTTACATTTTAAATATGTACTATATTTATATGTACATATATAAATATTTTTTATGTTTGAGCAATTCATGCAAGTAATTTAACCAAAAAAACAAGCTTTGCATATTGCTTTTTAAAAGCTTTCCTGATTGTTATTTACTGTAAACACACTGCATTTATATGCATTGACATGGTAATTGAAGGCACGCCGAACAAGTAATACATATGAAAACTAATGCAGAATATAAATGAATGGAAACAGGACACAGAGAGAGAGGGAGATGGAAAGAATCCATTTACCTCCGAGTCTCTGAACGGATGTTCAGCTGCATGCGAGTAAATGCATCATTCTTCCTGTTCAAACGGTCCCGCAGAAATGAGTGGAATATATGAGTGTCTAAAACCTACAAACACACACGCATGAGTTTGGTACAGAAGCATGAGCTGAGTGTAGAACTGAATATGAGCATTTATTTACCCTTTTGTAAAACGAGTGATCTGTTGTCTCGCTGGACCGGAGGAACTCCTCGCTGTTGAAAACACGATGCTCATAGTTCAGGAATTCACAAACGTCACTACAGAAAGCAGAAAAAGAGAGCAGATGCATTTCAGATCAACCACAGAGCAGAAAACAACATCACTGTGTTCAGATGTAGGCAGGAAAAACTGCAGGATGCTTCTGTTAGAGAATAAAACCTTTGTAACGTGTATAACTTTTGATCCAGAATAAATTACAAGATTCTGTAATGAGGAGAGCTTAGCCAATCATAACTGAGATCATTTACATATCTAAGTTTTAAAAGTAGCCTTAATTCTAATATTGTGTCTTAAGGATAATCTCTCAAGAACTTGCTTAGGTCACATTTGAACTCAAAATTAAAAGAGACTTATATATACTAAATTATAATATAATATAATATAATATAATCTGGTTATGGTGATGGTCATTAGATTCTTATTACCATAAAAAAAAAAAAAAAAAAAAATTTTTTTTTTTTTTTTTTGCACAACGTTGCTTTTTACAGTTGTGGCTTTTCAGAAAAAAACTGAAGTTTTTATTTATGTGCAAAAGCATTTATTGTATGTTGCATCAGTTTTAGTATTTATATACTATTATAGTATTTATTAATATTTTGAATTAGCTTTTATTTAAATATTAGTCAGTTTTAGTAATTCTGGCATGTGCTTTTGCCATTTTTATTAGTTTAAATATTTATATTTAGCTTAAATTTATTTTTATTTCAGTTAACTTAAACTTAATTTAAAAAAAGTAAGACTTTGGGGCAAAAAAACAGAGAAAGATATAATATAAATGACACAAAAATCATCGGATAAGAGCTCTTCAAACGCGTTGAGCTCCAGACCTGAAGATGTTGACGATGAGCTCCATGGTGACGTTCAGGATGACGGTGTTGACTTGGTGTTGCCACCGTCTCCTGTGAGCGCGCAGCTCGTTGATGTCCGTTCGGCTGCCGGCGTGACACAGATCCAGATCATAGTGAAGCTGAAGCCCACTGGCTCTACAGAAACACAAAGCACAGCGCTCACATTCACACAACAGCCTTAAACTGAAGAAAACGCACGCCATCTGAACCCTGCAGCGGATGTTTTGGATGACACTGTTTATTTGACACAATTATGTTCATTACAAGCAATTAACTTAATCGTGTCTCTGGGCTACTAGTTTGGTGCTTTGTACACAACAGGATCATGTTCAACAGTGAGTGTAAAATCCAGTAAATCACATGAGGTGTTGAAATACAAAGACGGCCTCTGTGAAGTGTAATATGTTTTCAGTGATAACATTTCTTCTAATTCTGAATTTCTGATTGATGTCTCTAGTGGTTTCACTGGATCTATTACATATCTGCATGTCAAAGAGGAAAACTGCAGGGTATACTGCACACAAAAGTTGGGGTTCAGTAAGTAAGAAAGAAGAACTTTTATTCATCAAGCAAGCATTAAAACTGATCTAGTGACAGTAAAGACATTTATAATGTTACAAAAGATAATATTTCAAATAAATGCTGTTCTTTTGAACTTTCTATTCATCAAATGTCTCATAGTTTCCACAATAATATGAAGCAGCACGACTGTTTTCAACATTGATAATAATCAGAAATGTTTCTTGAACATCAATCATCATATTCTCCTGATTTCTGAAGGATCATGTGACACTGAAGACTGGAGTAATGATGCTGAAAATTCAGCTTTGATCACAGGAATAAATTAGTTTACTATATATTTACATAGAAAACAGCTGTTTTAAATTGTTTTAAACAGTTTTTACTGTAGTTTATAATCAAATAATGCATCCTTACGAACCCCAAAGTTCTGAACGACATGATATGAAAAGTGAAACAGAAATAAAGCGTCTCTTACCGGTATATAAAACAATCTCTGGCAGCCAGTGGCACATCTGGAAGATTAAGTCTGTCTGAACTTGAAGACGACACTGTTCCTTGGTCAATGTCTATAAGAACCAGATCATCAATCTCCTGTAAAAAGACACAGGAATCTGTCATCAACTGAGAAATGAGCCAGATGTCAATAATGGCACTAGATCAGTGGCCCAGCAAACGTACAATGGGGTCTGAAGAGACTTAAAATGATACAAAACAAGGATTAAAAATTAAATTATAAATAATTTAAAGGGGTGGTAAAATGCTCTTTTCACAAGATGTAAAACAAATCTCTGATGTCCCCAGACTGTGTGTGTGTGTGTGTGTGTGTGTGTGTGTGTGTGTGTGTGTGTGTGTGTGTGTGTGTGTGTGTGTGTGTGTGTGTGTGAAGTTTTAGCACTAAATACCCCACAGATATTTTTATATAACATGTTAAAGTTGTCACTTTGAGGGTTAGCAAAAACGCACTGTTTTGTGCCTGGCCCTTTAAATGCAAATGAGCTGCTGCAGAGGGCGGGGTTTCAAGAGCTTGTGTGTGTTAGCAGCTGCGATTACTTCACGCACACACACTACAATGACAGAAACTTCTGCCTTTAATGTTAAAACTGAGTCAGATAAAGATGGAGAGACTCAAGAAGAAGTGATAACTTGTAGAACGCAACAGGACGTCTCTGAATGGTTAGTTGAGGAATTTATGTTGCTGATGTGGAGTTAACCATCTTCAATTAGCATATTCTGTCATGATAATCTATAAATCGCTCGTATAGGAACTGTTGTGATCCACACAGAGTGACTTTCTATTGCATGTGAAAAGAAGGATGCTAAAGTTTGAGCTGACTCACAAATGTCCAACAAATACAACAACTTTTCCTCTTCTCAACACGGACTGCGTGTCCCGGGGACGGGGTTTATGCATTTTAGGGTTGGTGATGTCACTACCCCGGGAGGAATGTCGTGTAGTCCCTACCAGACGTTTGTTGTAGTCCTTTTCTTTAAAAGCAAATATCTCCCTTTGCTTTGAACTTTGAGCGTTGTGACTTTGCAGATGTTGTTTATGCTCAAACAGCAACATTTCACACTAGCTAAAGTTAGAAAAGGGAAATCGTGTTTTACCACCCCTTTAATAATACTTGAATAAAGGGTGAAGATGTACATTTTCCCAGGCCGGACATCACTTTATATAAATATTTATATATTTGCATATTTTATTATCCCTTATCTTTAGTCCTTATCCAGTAAATCATGAACAACAGAAAAAGTCATGCAAATGTCATGCAAATCATTTACAAAGAAGTGCAGTCATGCAATTAAACCAAGTAGGATGTGAAGTGGTGTGTACCTCTGCGACCTCCTGGAAGTGGTGTGTGTGGCAGCCCATCAGGTAGGCCGTGGGAGCCATGATGAAGTCCAGCATTTGGCAGGACAGGACGGGTACGTACGGATGCTGCCAGCGCAGCGGCTGGATGAAGATCATGAAGCATTCAGCCACGAGCGTGAGTTTGGCCCAGCTGGTGGACAGGAACACCACCCTCTGCTCCATCAGGATACAGCTGATGATCTGGAGGACCACAAGTAAATATATCAGCAGTGCTCTGCAGAAATGACCAGTTCACATTCTGACTCGGTTTATACTGGTTTGGTGCATTAAATGCTTCAAAAATGACTTGGGAAAAGTCCCAGTATTATGTTAGTATTATTTATATACTTTAAGTTTTTATTAATATATCAAATTAGATTTTATCTTTATATTTTCAGTTCATTTTCATTTTAGTTTATTAATTAATATTTCTGTGCATTTGTCTTTTTTTTTTTTTTATATATATATATATATATTAGTATTTAGGTTTAATTTCTTTTTATTTCAGTTTTAGTTTAGTTTTAGTTTTTATTGATTTCCAGTTAGTAATTTTTGTGCTTCAACCTAAACTAATTTCAGGGATTTTTTTTTTAAAGGCAACATTTCTAATTTTCATTTAGTTTAAAGTCCCCCTGTCGTCAATAATTGCATCCCTTAAAACTCATCTTTGATCACCAAAATGACGCAATTAAATGTTTTTTCCTTGAAAAAAACTTTCTTCACGTATTAAAATATCTTGAATGTAACTCGACACCCTTGCCTCATTTAGTATGCGCGGTTCTATGAATATGCAAATGAGCCCCGCCTCCACTCACTCACTCACTCACTCACTCACTCAGAGATCTCTGGTTGACGATCACACGTTGATCTGATTGGTTACACGGACGTTTGTGACATCATAAACACTACAGATTTCAAAGTGTGTTTTTGAGACTGTCTTTGGTTCACTGCAGTTTTAAGCAGAAAATACAATGCTGTCGACTTATGAACTTACACATGGTTTGTCTTAAAGCATATTAAAAACACCTCATAGACACATAAACAACAGTAAAAGCTTGATTTTCACCAGAGGGGGACTTTAAGTGAGTTTTCAGTGAGTATTTATATTCAGCTTTATTTGAATTAACAAAAATGCATTTAATAGTTTTATTTAACGATAATAACCGTGCTAAACCGACTGACCTGCAGGATCTGTTTGGGTTTGAAACACAGAAACGGCAGGTGAAGATCGAGGTCCAACACGGGCCGATCCACATCCAGCCTGGAGGGAAGCTCAATCTGAAGGGGTCTGAGATTAAACACCTGCGGAAACATCCACAAAAAACAACATTAAAGAGCAACGTGTAGGTTGAATTTATAACTGAATTAATACTTGATATTGTCTGAAGAGGTCTTTTAAAAACACGTATGTAGAAATTACTAATGAAATCTCATTTGATGTAGAGATTTTGATGAAAATGTGCTAGGCTCTGGAATACGGCTTTCCCGCTAGCAACGCGTCATATGACGTAGGCCGAGGCAAACAAGAGCTCGCGTTCAGCTGTAGTTAGAGCGGTAGTGAGAGACAGAGAAAGTTTTAGATCGAGTTTTAGAGATGCCCTAATGGTAAATTGTTGTGTTTGTGTTTGTTGCACGAATTCCAGCCTGTCAGGACATCGTGTCCATCATTTTCCTTCTAGGAAAAACAAGGCTTTTAGTTTTTGGGTGCGTTTTGTGCAGGTGAAGAGAGCAGACTTCACTGCCGCGTCTGTCACCACACACTCGGTCGTTTGTAACGCACATTTCACTCCGGAGAATTATAGACCTGGAGATTTTCTGCATCACAGACAGATGGGTTAATTAAGACGGCTTTGAAAACATTGCATTATGCTGTCTTGATCTGCGGTGTTTCCAGTGTGAAGTATTTACACAGCGAACTCGTTGGCAGTACATTGGTATCCTGCTAGCTGGCTGCAAACTGCGGAGTGGATTTCCTGAGGGGGGTCTCTGTGTCCCATTGAGCCGCGCCTCCGTTCAGGAAATCCATTCCACAGTTTGCAGCCAGCTAGCAGACTGGCCGGCGGGAATCACTTTTGGAGTCGTTTCAGCAGGATATCGGAAATCTCCGCAGGTTGGATCGGGAAAATCCGTTACATGAATTACACTGGTATCTGTCCCGATTCCGATACTGGATCGGATCGGCCCCATCCCTACCTGTGGGCTATCATAGGCATGCTCGTCAACATCGGAGAACTCGGTTCTTCATTCACATCCATTGTAACCTGAGCTTGAACTTGACCAGACTCCCTCGCCCATCGTCACTTCCGGTTAGTGCTTTATAAACGCGGAAGTTATTTTATCACAATTTATCTCAAAATATCGTTAATGGCTAAATATATATTACTCCAGCTCTTTAAAGTAGGTGACCTGAAAGAGCTTGTCGGAAATATAACTACATTTATAGAGCTGGTTCATGTGAGGGGTGGTCAGGGAATAAAGAGGCTCACCACATGCAGGGGTCCGGGAGGCGGGATGGGAACCAGTGCCAGTTTGGCAGAAAACTCCTTCACCTGCTCTTCAAACTCGCTCATGCGGGAGGTCTTCAGCTGGAGCAAGAAACTATGACGGCAGAGATGAAATGCTTGCAGCTTATACTTCAGAACATGTTCCAGCTAAATAATAATATGGATTAGGGTCTTACCAGGACAGACAGTCTCTGAGGGCATTATAATATGGATATTTGGAGATGACACATATGCTGTAAGTGGTGTACAGGCGCTGGAGTTTGGTCGACTGATGGCCGTTTTTATGCATCATATTACCTTGTTGGAACTACAATAACACAACAAACATGACAAAGGAATTAGTGACTACAAACTCTGTATATAGGAATTTAATAATTATTATAAATAATACACATTTTTCATTATATTATACAGTGTGTCATTTTATTTATGTTCACACTAACATTCCAAGGTTTAAGGTCAAGATTTTTTTTTTTTTTAAAGAAATTAATTCTTCTATTCATCGAATAATCCTAAAATAAATGAATCACGGTTTCAAAAAAAAATTTAACAGCTGTATTCAAAATTGATAATCAGAAATGTTTTATTGAGCAGCAAATCATCATATCAGAGTGATTTCTGAAGGATCATGTGACACTGAAGACTGGAGTAATGATGCTGAAAATTCAGCTTTGATCACAGGAATAAAGTACAATTTACAATATATTCACATTGAAAACCGATATTTTAAACTGTAATAATATTTTACTGTGCTTTTTGATCAAATAAATGCAGCTTTGTTGAGCAAAAGAGACTTCTTTCAAAAACATAAAAAAAACGTTGTTTTCCAGAATCAGTCAAACTTGCACTCTCAGAACTTCACAGGAAGTTCAGAATATACTGAAGAGTTGAAACCTTTTTCATGTCTTTTTATGAACTATTTAGACAGCTTTGATATGCTAGCTATCCATAAGAGTATGTTTATGGTACCTCACCTGAATAGGTTTGCAGTACTGAGCCACCACCCCATGTGTCTGGGTCCCAAACACATCCGTGAACACCAGGAAATGATAGGAGTCTTCTCTGCACTCATTGGTTATTCTCAAACCATCTGAACAATGACAAACCAGACTCTGTTAGCATCACCATTAGATACAGAATCCCATGCGGGGCGCTTGCGAAGGTTACCTGGGAAGCAGAGCTGCTGCAGGGCTATGAGGTCGATGTTTTGCGGTACGCTGAGGTCATCTGAGACGGCGACTGCTGATTGGTTGGTTTTGCCGGATTCGCTGATGGCTGAAACGGGTCGGTCCCTCTTCTTGAACGAGCGTCTCCGCTGGGCTCTGCTGAAGGCCAGAGCGTGGTCCTGATAAACACCGTTGCTGGAACTGTCCTTCGTCACGAACGGCGGAGCGTGAACCTGCAGCACCTCAGCCTCCACCAGCACGTCTTTACCCTGCAGACAAACGCCAACAAAAATAACATTCTGATTAGAGAAAAATACATAACTAAATAGAAAAACAAAAATAAAATGTGATTTCTTTGTTTCATGATTTCATGTGATTTCAATAATATGTATAATACATTTTCTATCATTTATATAGGATAGTATAGCAATAATATATATATAAAAATATATATATATATTATCAATAATGTATATATATATATATATATATATAAAACAAAATATTGTTTTATTATTATTGATGATTATTTTAATTATTATGACAATACATTTTAATTATTTCATGCATATATGTTCATATATGTATATATATATATATACAGTACACACATACATAACTGTTTACATTTTATGAATAATCAATTATCAATAATATATATATTTTTAATTTATTAATAAAAAGAAAGAAAATATTGTTTATATACTAGCCTATATAAATGATAGAAAATTTATTATACATAGTATTCATGTTAACAATGAAATCACATTTTATTTGTATTTTTTATGTATTATTCCATCAAGATTATATATATATATATATATATATATATATAGCAAGCACGACAAATGAATTTGGAAACTTTTGAATGAATTTGGAAATAATTTGAATAGGACTTTAATAATTATATATACACACACGCATACATATTATATAACATTTTGCATAATTTGTTATCATAATTATTATTAATTATTATTACAATTTCATACCGATTTTCGTTGTGTTTTCCTCAACGTTCTGCACAGAGTAAATGTGAATATGTAGATTTTGAGATGTCTCACCAGGCATAGTTCCTTCAGACGTTCATTTGATAGTCCAGCCACCACACACGCCTCCAGTAGACCAGACGGGCTTTTATCCGCCATCAGAACCGGTTCTGTGTTCACGTGCAGTGGATTACTCTTCAGCCTTCAGCTCCATGGCGCTTCTTCAGCTTCCCCCTGTTCAAGCGGTCACATGAATTCAGTTGATGCTTCACCAGACTTTTTTAGCATTACTGACATAATGCATAAGCATCTCTATAACTATTGCTTCTGGTTGCTGATGTGTTATGAAGAGACTAAAATACCTTGTAGCGGACTCTTTTCACCTCAGACAGGAAGAAAACACCAAACACCTGCTATATTTAAGGTTTCACGCAGATCAAAATAGAAGTTTGCTCATTATGTGGTGCAGAATTTCAGCCATAAACCATATGCAAGACTTATAACGTCAGCACACGGCTGATGTTTTACAAATTCAAAACATCTGAGCCTTATCTGAGTGAAAAGAGTGATTTGCATCTTATCACTGATTTATACGTTATCGTTCACAAGTTTTAGAAGTAAAATCTGGCATTCTCAGCTAAAACGAAAGAAAAAACTGAAATAGGAATGAGTTATATCTCCATATTTAAGAGTGAAATATGATATTTAACTACATTTTCTCCACTGGATGGTAATAAGAGAATGTTTTATTAAACATCCTCGCATGCCCTGCTGTTTTTCCATTCGAATAACTACATGCAATGGATCGCTCCCAGTGTCAACATCTGCTTCTGATCAGAATCTGGATCAAGATCAAACTAAGACTAGAACTGAATATGAAACTATGGCATTTTCTACAGCTCTATCGTCTCGGAGAGGCCGACGCATCTACTGTACGGCTGTAAATGTGAACACACAATAGATGCTTTAGTCACTCTAATGCAACACAGACCCGGGTCTTTATGATTCCTGAGTCACAGTGACAGAGACCGCATTCATACCGCTGGAGTGAAGCTTGACAGAGACGTCAGACCAGTTGGGAAAAACCAAGAAAAGTGAGGTTTGTCATTCCTGAACACATACCTCCTTCTGTGCAGCTAAACTTCATCTCAAACAACACTGCTATAATGTTTTATCATATATTACCCACTTTTTATTAATTAAAAATTCATGACATGCATAGTATATACACTACAAGTCAAAGGTCTTTAAGTAATTATCAAGTAATTTTACGTAATTGAAAGTTTTTGGTAACCCTTACCCTTGGTAAGGTTTCATTAGTTAACATGAACTGGGCTAATAATGAACTGCACTTTTACAGCATTTATTAATCTTTGTTAAGTTCAACATTTACTAATACATTATCAAAATCAAAAGTTTTATTTGTTAACATTAGTTAATGATCTGTGAACTAACGTGAAAATTATATTTTATTAACTAATGTTAATAGAGATGAACAAATACAGTAACATGGTTAGTTCATGCAACAAATAAAACCTTATGTGTTACCAAGGTTTTTTTTAAATGTTTCTAAAAGAAGTCTCTTCTTCTCACCTAGCCTGTATTTTATGAAAAATACAGTAAAACCAGTACTATTGTCAAATATTAGTACAATTTAAAGTAACAGTTTTCTATGTATCTAGTAAAATGTACTTTATTCCTGTGATCTGAGCTGAATTTTCAGCATCATTACTCCAGTCTTCAGTCACATAATTTTTCAGAAATCATATACTGTATATGAAAAGCTTATATACAACTGTGTGTGTGTGTGTGTGTGTGTGTGTGTGTACTGATTTTGGATATAACGTTACATCCAACTAACAACACAGTAAAAATACACAAAATCATAAATTAATCGAACTATTCTGTTCCAACTAGTAGCAGCTGGTGGTTTTGTTCTGAAATCTGTGAGATTTCATGCACTACTTCACATCTGCTCTCGCTTTCTATGACATGCGCGTTCACGAGCGAAACTGAAGAAAAAACACCGACATTGAATCTATTGTGTTACAATAAATGTTGCATGTGATGCATGTGTAATGTAATCAGTTACATGATTGATCGTGTGTACGAAGATTCAAAGTAACGCAGCAGGAGCAACAAAATATTCATTAAGATTCAATAAAGATTAACAGTACACAAACCTTCAGTGTGTGTCCCCTGCCACTCCAAGTCAGAAAGATAGTGTGTCAATGGTCGTGAAAGAATAAAGCGAAAGTGTTGATGTAGTTCAGAACACGCCTCACTATGAACATAAGGCGGGATAAAGTGTCGGCCTGACCCGACAAACTCTTTCTGGAAGACGTAAAACCCGCAACTAGAACTCTGACCCGAATGACAAAACCATACTTAGCTCATGAATATTAATTAGCCAATTCTAGCGTTGCTTGGTAACCTTTGAAAGCGTCCATTCAGGTGACCTAATTCGCCAACTGAATGAGCGCCCGTCTTTTCGGCCAATCAGACAAGACGAACGTCATCCTACGTCATTAATATTAATATGCTAAGCCTTCAACGCACGAACGGCAAAGCAGAAAAAACATTTGTTGGATCAAAGTTCCAAATCCTCTCCGCAATACCTCGCAAACATTATAAAGTAAATTACATCTAAATTACGATTTTCAATTGGACTAAGATGAATTTAAAGATAGTAAGTAAATCATTTTATTTGTAAACTCCTGACTTACCACGTATTCATTCAATTTTAAAGCTGAAGCACACCTAGTGTCTATCTTTACTGCTCTCAAATAAAAGATTTAAACTCTTACAAAAACTTTCTCTTTTGATATTCTTACAGCAACATGGTATATGACTATGGGAATAAAATATTACTATGGTCTATTTTAAAATATGTACACTATATAATATAAATGTCGGTCATTAACTATGAAACTGCCAGTAAAAAATTAATTAATGTATATATGAACATTCATTTGAAGGCTTCAAAAATAAGATTTTACTGCAGGCAAAAGTAATAACACTAAACAACGTAGTAAACAAGCAATACATTCAGAAAGCTTTTGGAGGTATTATAGAGGAAAACAAAATTAAACAAATATTATCAGTGAGTAACAAATCATTTTATTTAGATTCTCTCTTACAAAAACTTTTCATTCCAACTTTCCAGCTTGTTTTCTTGTAGTTCTACGACATCAAAATGATAAAATGAGCATTATAAAAAAAATAAAAGTCACGAGTTTGTTCACACATAATATAAACACATCAAAATACCAATTCTTAAAACATAAAACCAACATAAAACACATATTAGCACCAAAAAGGGGGGGAAAAAATCGCCAAAATGCAGAAGGTAAAACTGTTTCCTAAAAATGGAAGTTCTTCTGCGAGGTGGAAATCTGATCTGAGATCAGGGAACATCAGCCTTCCTGGAAGTTACAGCTCAAAAAATCACAATAATCTGAGCGTAAAGACAATAGCAGTCTTATCTCAACAATAACCGTTTAAACCTGATTGGTTTGATTTAAGCGACACAAACTCTTCTCAGTATCTGCACTAAAAACATAAACCATAATCAGTTGAATATGTAAGCAGCTAATATCGTGGCACAATAACGACTGGTTCTGGCTCTGTATCATATCCTTCCATCGGCCGAGGATGAGGATGAAGACACTGAATTCATGTCCTCCTCGTTGGCGCCGCACGTGTCCACCAGACAGATCAGGCAACTGGTGACAGGGAAGGCGCGCACTTTACTGGACACGACCCACTTGTCCGTCTCCGTGTAATACTCCATGATGTGACCCAGACGACCGACCCCCTGAAACCCGGCCAGAACGTAGATCACTGAACCCACGGCCGCACACTTCACCGTCACACCCCTCCACGGCATCGGAAACGCCATCTTCCACTCGTTACTGCCCATCTCGTAGTACTCCACCGAGTCCAGACCACCTGAGAGAAGGAAACACACATTACAGATCACACTGACCTCTCTGACTTCACTGAACTATGATGTGACCAGCTGTGTCATACTTTACACGTGACGTCACAAGTACTGGCTGGCGGGCAAGAACGTCATTCTCAAGCAACGAAACCCAGTAAACTAATCAAGGATCTTGCCAGGACGTCGCCAGTTTTAATATACAAAAGTTGGTGTTTTGAGGTGTAAACGACATGCCAGATAGTTGTTGTGCGATTGGTTGCAGTAACCAGATGAGATAAGCAACCTTCACAGTACACACGTCTGTGCAGTGATCATTCATCACTCCATTTCAACGTTTGAATGCAATGGGTGTACATATACATTATCACACACATATTGACAAACTCATGTTAGATGTGATTAATCGATTTGACAGCACTATTTTATATACAAAGATTATATTAATTCATTTTATGATAATAGATTAAAAATGTCAAATAAATTTAAAAGTCAAATAAAAATGTTAATACATAATAAAAATAAAATTCAATTAAATGACAAAATTTAATTAAAGAGTGGGTTAGGTTTACCTATTTACTAATCTAGTATTTTAAAATGAACAATAATAATAACACTGTTGGATAGGGAAATAGGATAAAGGATAAAGGCATTGCTAGATGAATCCATGTAAATTGTAAATCAAATGTAAAATGATAATGTCACTGTAATATTTGCGAACTGAATTCCTATTTTGGTCTTTCTTGCATCTAGTAATCATCCATAATTGTCTTTACACTGAAGACAGACGTAAAACAAACGTGTGCTAAACATCATGACAACAGAAACTCAAAAACCTACACGTGTCTAAACCAGCACTGCTACTTCCTTCAGGAAACCAAGCAACCTTGTAGTCGTTTTTCACAATATGATTTTGTAAAATGTATTCAGTGAATGTAGAACAAAAAAACAACGTGTTACTTTGTCTCATTGTCTGAGTCACAATAGATGCTTGCCTGATAAGAAATTAAAATAAAACAAATGTTAGCAGGGGAAGTAAACTTACCGAGTGTGTTCTGGCCGCCGACGGCGTATATTCTTGAGTTCACCACCACCAGCCCGTGATTCTTACGAGCCTCACGCATCCCACAGAGAACCCTCCACCTGAACACACACAACACACAACACACACACTTAAAGGACAGTTCCTCACAGAAACACATTTCTGCAGGAGACCTTCATCAGGGATTCACAAACTCTTTTGTCAGATGCACTTCCTATTACATTCGGTCTTTGCAAATGGATTACGACTAAAAAAATACACCTTTTTGTTTTTTTAAATTTTTTAGATTTTTTTTAAAGATATAACACTTTAAATAGTTATACCTTTAGCATTCGAAATATTTCCATTTCAGATTTTAAGTTAATATTTCAATAATTTAACAACACATTTGCACATTTGTGGATCTCTGATGTCGGTTAATGGTCACATGACATGCATTTAAACAAATAAAATATTTCATCTTTAAAATTATTTATTTCTTTTATTTCTGACCCACACAAATCATATTTTTATTATACTTTTATAGTCTTTTGTGTCCCTTTTTAGTGCTTGATAGAAAAGAATAGGAAAGAGTTAAAGTAAGTCACAACATGAAGGTGAGTAAATGCTGTTATTATTAACTAAAACTATTAAAAATCATTTTGATTAATTGAAATAAATTTAAAATTAAATTAAATATAAATATCAGATGAAATACATATATTTAAAAAACTTTTAACAGCAATAAGGTTTAAGTGGAAGTGCTAAAATAACTTAAGCTAACTAAAAAAAATCAAGACGATGTAAAAATAAACTAAAGCTAAATACAAATATAAAAAAAATATAAAAATGACAAAAGTATCTAAATCTACAATTAAAATGAAAACTGAAAATATAAACATAAAAGCTAATACAAAATATTCACAAGTACTATAATAGTATATAAATAATAAAAATATAACAGAATAGAATTGATAACTTACATTTTTGGGTGAACTATCCCTTTAAAACTCACATTAAAGCGACAGTTCACCCAAAAAAATGAAAATTATGTCATAATTTACTCAAGTTGTTCCAAACCTGTATGAGTTTCTTTCTTCTGCTGAACACAAAAGAAGATATTATGAATAACATGTTTTTTTTTCCTACTATGGAAGTCAATGGTGTCCATCAACTGTGTGATGACCAACATTCTTCAAACTATCTTCTTTTGTGTTCAGCAGAAGAAAGAAACTCAACTTGAGGGTGAGTAAATGATGACAGGATTTTCATTTTTGTGTGAAATCTCTCTGAGGTGTCATGCGTACTCTTCAGTGTTGGGGTCGTACACCTCGCAGTCGTTGAGGACCCTGCCGGACACGTTGTTTCCCAGGCTTCCTCCGCAGACGTAGATGAGCCCGTTGGCCTCGACTGACCCGTGACTGCAGCGTGGCATCAGCATGTTGGGCTTCGTCTGCCACGTCTCAGTGCGTGTGTCGTAGCACTCGAACAGATTCAGAGCTGAACTTCCTATCAACAACATCAAGATTCTGTAACAGCCATAATGCTCTATTTATAATATGTTGTAGTTCCACTGTTGTACACTGGGTGGAGAGTGGGTTTAAAGGGGTGGTATATACGAGCGATTTATAGATTATCATGACAGAATATGCTAATTGAAGATGGTTAACTCCACATCAGCAACATAAATTCCTCAACTAACCATTCAGAGACGTCCTGTTGCGTTCTACAAGTTATCACTTCTTCTTGAGTCTCTCCATCTTTATCTGACTCAGTTTTAACATTAAAGGCAGAAGTTTCTGTCATTGTAGTGTGTGTGCGTGAAGTAATCGCAGCTGCTAACACACACAAGCTCTTGAAACCCCGCCCTCTGCAGCAGCTCATTTGCATTTAAAGGGCCAGGCACAAAACAGTGCGTATTTTGTGCTTAAACTTCACACACACACACACACACTCTGGGGACATCAGGGATTTATTGTACATCTTGTGAAAAGGGCGTTTTACCACCCCTTTAATAGGAGAGCAAGTGAAGTCAGGTGTAACTAATGAGGGAAGAAAACCATTTGTGACTATTGCTGCTTCTCAATTCGCCTACTTATACTACGCCCTAAAAGTATGTACTCTTTTTGTGAAAAAAAAAAAAAAAAAAACGATATACTTTTAAGTGTGTAGCAAAAGGTAGACGCAGTTTGGGACGTCTTTAACGGTTGCTCTCGGTCGCGTCCAGTCACTGTAAACTGACCTGTCAATCATCTTGTCACAGTTAAAATCCTCCATTTAATTTCATTTAATTTCCTACCGTATCAGAGAAATGCAGACGCACGTTGATCTGCAGTCGCGGGTCTTTCATGCGGAAAACTCTCCTCATATTAATGCATGCTTTTAAAGGTTAATGGCCAAATCTTTATAAAAGTCCACATTGTTATTACAGATTAAATATAACATGGATAACATTAAATAAATCTGTTTTTATCAGGTTAAATCTGGATTAGTCACTCAAACCTTTATCTAAACCTCTCACCTTTGTAGTTTTTTTAACACCTTTTACCCGTGTTTGTAGTTCCTCCTTTAAAGCGCAGTGGGTTGTGGGTAATATTGGCTAATGGCTAGTGGGTAATCACCGCTAATAGGTGATCATCTATTCTAGATAGACTTCTGGCACACTCTCTTCAACATACTGTGCATTGGAACACACTTATGTTAATCTCACACACTGTTGAGGATGGATAATATGAACATTGAGACGCAGGATCGTATGTGAACATGCAAACTTGTGGATTATAATGTTTTGGCATCGGAACTGTGACAAATAAAGGGATAAATGCAGTACTGGACTTGAAATAATCCTACAACACCTCTGTGACAAGGTCATTGTCACCAGATTTACTTTTCAGTTTCTCTTCATAACCCCAGCGGCATTATGAATTTTAGTTCATTTAAGCATTTAGTAATTTATTTCTAATAAACACTATAAGTGGGCTAATTAAATATGTTAACTGATGTTTTTTTTAATGTTTTTATTTTTTTAAATGCGCAGAGTGTGGCGTCATATTGTATGTGCGTAGAGAGAATTGGTCCGCAGCCACTCAAAAGAAAAAAAAGTCCGTGTTGTGTAAGGCAGGCACTAGACAGGTTTTTTGTGTTAATTTCTATTTCCTGCCGCTTTGCAGGCTCTTTTATTGTATATGACAGTGTAAACTTTTTTTAATTTTATTTAAACGCTTTATTTATGTACCGTAGACCGGTCCATTGCATTACTTTCGAAAGCAGTATCAATAATGTCAAAAAAGTGATGTGCAGTGGAGTGTGTGCGTTTTGCCGAGTTTTATAGACTTGATATTGCTTCTTATTCAAAAGTGGTACCATAGAAAACTAAAAAACCTAAAACATCTTCCCGCGGCCCGGCATAAACCCGTCAAATCCAAACCCACAGGACGATGAGGACACACTCACCCACTTCCGATCCTCCGGAGGTGTAGATCTTGCCTTTAGAGGCGCAGGCGGCCAGACTGTCCCGTGGGTTCGGTGGCCCGAGTTTGGAGTACCAGCTGTCCTTCACCACGTTATAGCAGTCCATGCGTTTAATGGGGAAGAGCTGCGAGCCGCCCAGGATGTAAACCACATTGTCCCAGAACACGGATGTGGCGTCCCGTCGTTTCTCGAAGGGGCAGCGAATGTCTGTCCAGCTGTAATCCTGAAACACACAAACACAGGGTTTGGTGCGATTGCAGGATAAGGATTTATTTTTTTTAAATAAATTTAATAGACTAACATAATTTTTTTTTAATTTAATATAATTTTCATCACTTTTTTTGTGCAAAAACACCAATTATTAAAACGTTTTATATATATAAATATTTTTTTTTTTTACGCTTTTTTTTTTTATAAGGATTTTTAAAAATAACTTTATATGCACTTTGATTACATGAGCTGAATTATAAGTTTCATTACTTTAATTTTTTTTTTTTACATTTTATTACTTTAATATTTTTTATTGAAAAAGAAACCCTCCATTGATCTTAGTCCTAGTGGTTGTGATTGTAGGATAAGCATTTTCTAAGGATCTTTATATAGAGACATTTGATTACATAAAAGGAAAACATTATATTTATTACTATTTTAATGACTTAATGGTTTTATTTACTCTTTTATTTGAATATTTTTATTGCAAAATGCTAATTATTAGAAAAAGTATTATATAAATTAAAAATTAAAAAAAATATAGAAACTTTATAAAGTGAAACATATTTTATCTATATGAAGGATTTCTAAAATTTCTTGACTTTTTTGGATTTTATTTATTTTGCCATTTTAACAAATTTATCGCACAAAAAAAAACAATTATTTCAAAATATTTTATTTTATATTGCAAAATAAAAAAATCATAAAGTCACGGACTTATGAAACTAAAAAAAAATCATAAAGAAACTTTAAAAGTTATTCCAGTATTTCCATGGCTGTGGAGCTCAATCCCAGTGGTTTGTGATTTCATGGATAATAATTTTTAAAAATCATTTTTTAGAGACTGGATTTTTATGGATATTAATGATTATATTAATTTTATTCATTTCAATTTCATTTCAATTTTTTATGCAAAAATAATAGTTACATAAATAAAATATTTCCCGTCTGTCCACGTCTGTTGGTCTGCCAGTGTTGCTCGTGTGATCAGTGTGAGTGTTCAGTACCTTCGGGTTAAAGTACCGGCAGGACTGCGGCTGCGAGCCTCCGAACAGAGCGATACGGTAATCGTGTTTCTTACGCCGCGGCCGACTGTTCTCACCGAGCTCCTCACGGTCCTCTGGAGACAGGAGATGATAACGCATCCCACCTGAGGACACACACACACACACACACACAGAATTATTGGTCAAAGAAGATCTTCAAGGACTACATTTAGATGATAAAAACATGAACTAATTACACATAAATATTTATATAAAAAAATATAAAAGATTATATGAAATTATTTATGTATGTATGTATGGATGTATGGATGTATGGATGTATGGATGTATGGATGTATGGATGGATGGATGGATGGATGGATGGATGGATGGATGGATGGATGGATGGATGGATGGATGGATGGATGGATGGATGGATGGATGGATGGATGGATGGATGGATGGATGGATGGATGGATGGATGGATGGATGGATGGATGGATGGATAGATAGATAGATGATAGATGATAGATGATAGATAGATAGATAGATAGATAGATGATAGATAGATAGATAGATGATAGATAGATAGATAGATGATAGATGATAGATAGATAGATGATAGATGATAGATAGATGATAGATAGATAGATAGATAGATAGATGATAGATAGATGATAGATAGATAGATAGATAGATAGATAGATAGATAGATAGATGATAGATAGATAGATAGATGATAGATAGATAGATAGATAGATGATAGATGATAGATAGATAGATGATAGATGATAGATAGATGATAGATAGATAGATAGATAGATGATAGATAGATGATAGATAGATAGATAGATAGATAGATAGATAGATAAATAGATAGATAGATGATAGATAGATGATAGATAGATAGATGATAGATGATAGATAGATAGATGATAGATGATAGATAAATAGATAAATAGATAGATGATAGATAGATAGATAGATAGATAGAAAGATAGATAGATGATAGATAGATAGATAGATAGATAGATAGATAGATAGATAGATAGATGATAGATAGATAGATAGATAGATGATAGATAGATAGATAGATAGATAGATAGATAGATAGATAGATAGATGATAGATAGATAGATAGATAGATAGATAGATAGATAGATAGATAGATAGATGATTGATAGATAGATAGATAGATGATAGATAGATAGATAGATGATAGATAGATAGATAGATAGATAGATAGATAGATAGATAAATAGATAGATAGATAGATGATAGATAGATAGATGATAGATAGATAGATAGATAGATAGATAGATAGATAGATAGATAGATGATAGATAGATAGATAGATAGATGATAGATGATAGATAGATAGATAGATAGATAGATAGATAGATAGATAGATAGATAGATAGATAGATAGATAGATAGATAGATAGATAGATAGATAGATAGATGATAGATAGATAGATAGATGATAGATAGATAGATGATAGATGATAGATAGATAGATGATAGATAGATGATAGATAGATAGATAGATAGATAGATGATAGATAGATGATAGATAGATAGATAGATAGATAGATAGATAGATAGATAGATAGATAGATAGATAGATGATAGATAGATAGATAGATGATAGATAGATAGATAGATAGATAGATGATAGATAGATAGATGATAGATGATAGATAGATGATAGATAGATAGATAGATAGATGATAGATAGATGATAGATAGATAGATAGATAGATAGATAGATAGATAGATAGATAGATAGATAGATAGATAAATAGATAGATAGATGATAGATAGATGATAGATAGATAGATGATAGATGATAGATAGATAGATGATAGATGATAGATAGATGATAGATGATAGATGATAGATAAATAGATAAATAGATAGATGATAGATAGATAGATAGATAGATAGATAGATAGATAGATAGATAGATAGATGATAGATAGATAGATAGATAGATAGATAGATAGATAGATAGATAGATAGATAGATAGATAGATAGATAGATAGATAGATGATAGATAGATAGATAGATGATAGATAGATAGATAGATGATAGATAGATAGATAGATAGATAGATAGATAGATAAATAGATAGATAGATAGATAGATAGATAGATAGATGATAGATAGATAGATAGATGATAGATAGATAGATAGATAGATAGATAGATAGATAGATAAATAGATAGATAGATAGATAGATAGATAGATAGATGATAGATAGATAGATAGATGATAGATGATAGATAGATAGATAGATAGATAGATAGATAGATAGACACTCACAGATGACCATCTTCAGGCACTCTGGGTTGTCCTGGATCAGTGGTTCTGCTTGAACAGTTTTACTGAGGAAGTTTTTGGAGACGAGAGGGAATCGAACCTTCCCCAGGATGTCCACGATGAACTGCTGGCGATTCAACACATCGTACTTCAGCCAGCGCACCGCGGCGTCGTATATCTGCACACACACACACACACACACACACACACACACACACACACACACACACACACACACACACACACACACAATATAACTCACGCCAGTGTAACCCTGCTTACAACCCAGCGTCCCGCGACCTCTGACCTGATCTTCGGCTCGGACCGTGAGTGTGTCCTGCTGGAGAAGGTGTGTGACCTGCGTAACGTCCAGCTGCAGGAACTCGTCCATCTTATACACATCTGTGAAGTGCTGGTGTATGAAGTCATCAGCCGACACCTTCAGCTCAGGACAGTTCAGACACTCGGCCAATGAGCTGATGCCTTACAGAAGAGACAACCAATCACAACAGCACTTATATCTGCCGCGTACAGACGCACAATAAATGTAAATTATAAAGTGTCCAGTTCTGATTTTACCAAAAGCTCATCAAATTTTGGATTAAAGCTTTAATTAATGTGAACACTGATTTTAAAAAACACAATTAAAATGTTTTTATCATATCAGATATATAACGTTAAAAATAATAATATACCTAAATATATAAATTACTTATATATATATATATATATATGTGTATCCAATAAAAATATATTTTGCCTGCAATTAATATAAATTATTATTATTATTAATGTAAATATTTAGAAGAATTGTATTATCTAAAAATATGTTTAAAAAGTTTTATTAACTAAAGTAATATATAAAAAAGGAGAAATAGAAGTTTAATAGACATGACAATAAAATACATTTCAAGACAAATGTAAAACATTTATAAATATAAATATTTATAAATATTTTATTATTAAAAAATGTATATAAGTTGTTTAAATTGTTTTACAATTAAAGCAAATATAAATGTACCTGTTTTCCATTTATATTTCAGTTTATTATAAACACTTCTTTTAGCAAAAATGTATGTGAAGTTTATCAAGATATCACAGACAATATGATCCAGTTTAGATTATATGATTATATGATCTCATATTATATTGCTCATATTATATGATGAATATATATCGATCTGTTAGTTATAATTTCAGATTTATAATATATAATACATTTTGACACAAATTAAATATTTTTTAAATATGTAAAAAGTTTGTTATTAAATATATAAAAAAATTACCTATAACCTATTATCAGTTTAATCTTAGATATGCTTATTTGTAAATCCAATGCATTTTATATATATTTTAAGTATGTAAAGATATCGCAGACAATATGATGCATTTGCTAGATATGTTATATTTTGTTATGTACACGGCAGATATCTCAGATTATATGATGCATATGTCAAATCTCATAATAGATGATGCATATATCAGGTATGTCAGATATAACTGCAGATTTATAATATCAGCAATAATAACTCACAGAAACATAATATTAGTAATATTGTAATTAATAGAAATAAAATAAAAAAGCAGAAATGGGAATTAAACAGACATGAGAATAGAAATGCCTTTCTAGAATTGCACAGAAAGAGGGCGACGTCTCACCCAGACAGTTGGTGGCGTCCACCTGCTCCTTCAGGAAATCCACACACATCTTCTTCACCGGTTCAATCTGGTACTGGTTAGCAGCGTTCAGCAGAGACTGAACATTATTACTGTTCACTGAGATTCTGAGAGCAGATATATATACACAGATATATGAGTGTGTGTGTGTGTGTGTGTGTGTGTGTGTGTGTGTGTGTGTGTGTGTGTGTGTTACACTACCAGTCAAAAGTTATGGATCGGTAAGATTTTTAATGTTTTTAAAAGAAGTCTCTTCTGCTCACCAAGGCTGCATTTATTTGAATAAAAATACAAAAATAACTGTAATATTGTGAAATATTATTACAATTTAAAACAGCTGTTTTCTATGTGAATATATATTAAAGTGTAATTTATTCCTGTGATCAAAGCTGAATTTTCAGCATCATTACTCCAGTCCTCAGTGTCACATGATCCTTCAGAAATCACTCAATATGATTTGATGCTCAAGAAACATCTCATTATTATCAGTGTTAAAAAAGGTTATTCACATTTTTATTTCAGGATTCTTTGATGAATAGAAAGTTCAAAAGAACAGCATTTATCTGAAATCAAAAGATTTTGTAATATTAAACACTACCGTTCAAATGTTTGGGGTCAGTAAGAATTTTTATTTTATTTTTTGGGCGAAAGAAATAAAAGAATTAATTAAAGGATTAATTAAATTGATCAAAAGTTACAGTAAAGACATTAATATTGTATTACAAAAGATTCTATTTCACTATAAATGCTGTTCTTTTGAATCCTGAAAAAAAAAAAGTATACAACGTAAGTATACAAATATATACAAAGTATATATTTTTTTAACAATATTACTGTTTTATTATTTTTTATCAAATGAATGCAGCCTTGGTGAGCAGAAGAGATTTCTTTTAAAAACATTGACTGTATAGTGTATGTCTGTACTAGCCTGGTCCTTCCAGACTCTCGTGCATTTCATCTGTACAGAGTCTGGCCACTGTCCATTGACAAGCGCTAACTTCCTCGAAGGCGGGCATCTGTGGAAGTTCAATCGCTAACGTTTGTTCGTGACGTATGACGACTCAAACTAGCGCACGACCTCAGCGTCATCGTTCTCAGCCACTCCCTCTGTTCGCTGATTGGACCGGTATAAAAACGACCGCAGAAAACCAAGCGGCAACCTCCCCGTCTCTCCCTCTTGAAACCGTCACGGAAGTGAATTAACCGGCAATTCATCGACAAGCCGCTTGAGGCTGGCTGCAGAAGTGAGTCAAATCTGCATCTCCGCCATGTTAAAATGCCCAACTTTACAGCAGAAAAAAACATGTTTACAGCCTGGAGCAAAAAGTGTCTTTGGTCTATACAGCTAATTTTGCCCTTCATGACAACTGTGAGCGGGGTGAATTTTTTTATTACTCATCCGTTTAAATTACACTACCGTTCAAAAGTTTGGGGTCGGTAAGGTTTTTTATGTTTTTAAAAGAAGTCTCTTCTGCTCACCAAGGCTGCATTTATTTGATTAAAAATACAAAACAAACCCAGTAATATTGTTAATATTATTTCAGCTGTTTTCTATGTGAATATATTTTAAAATGTAATTTATTCCTGTGATCAAAGCTGTATTTTCAGCATCATTACTCCAGTCTTCAGTGTCACATGATCCTTCAGAAATCAGGATAATATGATGATTTGATGCTCAAGAAACATTTATGATTATTATCACAGTTGACAACAGTTGTGCTGCTTCATATTTTTGTGCAAACAGTGATTCATTTTTTTCAGGATTCTTTGAAAGTTCAAGAGAAAAGCATTTCATTAAAAAATAAATATTTTGCATTATTATAAATGTCTTTACTGTCACTTTATATCAATTTCATGCGTCCTTTCTGAAGAAAACTATTAATTTCTTTAAAAAAACAAAAAAAACAAATTGACCCCAAACTTTTGAACGGTAGTGTAAATTAAGCCTTAAATTTCCGCATAATTAAGGGTGTGTCCACTTTTGAGTGACAGGTTCCCGCTGCTGTGGTCATTAGTCGTCATTAGCCGTTTGTCTGCTGTCTGTTAGCCGTCACGTTACCTTAAAAATAAATTCCAGCCACTAAACTTGGCATCTCTGCCGTGTTTGTGATTTTTCGGGATTATTTCACAATTATAATGTCTTGCTGTGGGCTTAATTGTATTAACAGACCGTCCAAGAAGCTCCATTTTTTCCAGCGAGTGAAATTCTAACATAATTTAATTTATTAATTTATTCATCTTATTTTCTAATAATTTATTATTTATAATTGTATTTAAAACTTTATGACACTCCAGAATCCAACAGACTGTGATTGTCTGTAGGCTGAAACCATAGACTGTATAAAACGTCTGAAATGTTGTCATATAATGTTACGCCTGCATTTCATAAATAACTTGATTTTATCTTGACGGCGTCAGCTAGGTGGGCGTGGCTTCAGCACCAGGCTCCACCCACGACCCGCCTCTTTGCCCATTTTCGTTTATCCGGGAGTGACGCACTGCCAAGATGGCGACGGTCGGCTACGCCCACTTTAGGCTTCAAAAACAATCTTCAGAAACCTACGGGTGACATCACGCACACTACGTCCATATTTATTTACAGTATATTGGTGCGTTCAAGTCCTCCTGGGAGGTTCGTACTTACGAGGTAGGAAGTCGTGTTTATGACGGCATGTGCGTCCAAGTCACTTTCGTCAGAGTAAGATGGTACTTTCTTTTAATTAATTACACAAAAATAGAGCAAGTTTCTTAAACTCTAGTTCTAGAAAATGAAGAACAAATAAATGTGCTTTGGTTTTTTTATGTTTTTAATTAATTTAAGAAGCCACTGCAAACTTTACCGTTACATTACATTGTTATATTATAATGCCATCATATTCGGTGCAGGCAATTAGCTTACTTCACTGTAAATAGAAAAGTCTAGCAATATACCTTAAGTATTGTGGTATCCGCCATGTTTCTCAGTGACACTCCCACAACTCCCACAACTCCCACAACTCCCACAACTCCCACAACTCGTACAGATCGGGGCTTAAAGAAAATCCCTGCTGGTGTTTACGACATTGTGGTGATGTTCAAGCGCATCATTTTATTGATGCAATTTTTATTTTTTTATAAGTGGGATTTTATTTCAGGTGCAATTATTATATAATATAATTTGCTATACAGGACTTATGTGCATTGCGCTTCAACAATATTTTTTCACTATCAGTATTTATTGATCTATTATGCCGCAGGACATTGTATAAGGCATAGTCTATCTTAGTTTTATTTATTGTACAGTAATTCTGTTTTATTGTGTAAGAACGGTACTTCTTCGTTAAATACTTGTCTATGCTTGTACACTTATTTTCTCTGCTCGGTCTCTGCTGTTGCAAACTGTAATTTCCCCACTGTAAAGGTTTCTCTTATCTTATCTTAAGTGCGCTCAACTCGTAATTACGATCTATACGAGATGACTTGAACGCACCATATGGAGAAAAGCCAGGAATATACCGCAAACCCAGACGTGGGACTGAAGGAACATGAAGATTGAGCGGAAGTACGTAGGAGGGAAACATGTATGTTTGTCAGGGAAACTGTGGTGTTCCTGTCAGTCTCACCGTGCCGTGTAGACGAACTCCACCAGCAGCTCGATGATCTCCGGCTCTGCTCCTCCAAGCTCCACCTCGTGATTCGTGGCCTCCATCATACTGGCTGCACATGCAAAACATCAGCTTTCTCTTACATGCTTCTGTGAGCAACTGGACACATCTCAGCTAAAGCAGCTGGACAGGCCTAATGCATCCCTGACCAGAGCTGGAGAACATCTACATCTGCTCAAACCATAATAACTAGAATAACCAGTGTCAATTTAGATTACAAACACAGTAAGTTACTGGCAGAACGTTTTCTCACATGTGAACATGAGGTTGAAGAAGTGGCTTGCGGCGGCCAGCACGACTCTGTGTGCCAGTATGTGTTTCCCATCCACAACCAGGACCACATCACAGAGGATTCCCTGAGCACAGGTCAAAGGTCACGCAGTGCATTAGAGACATACATGCACAGGCATTTACATATCATTATAGATATCGCTTTACATGTTTAATATCTCAAATTGTCCAAACCATTTATCTCATTATCACAATCATTCTATACGGTCTATTCTATGTAAACTAACATAACTAAAAAATATTTTAAAAATTAAATAAAATAAAAAAGTAAAGTATTCTATTAATTAAAAATATGTTAAAAAAGATGTGTATATATATATATATATATATATATATATATATATCAGCAATATATTTATAATATCAGCAATAATGACCCACAAATAGTTATTTTGTGATTAATATAAAATAAAAAAGAGAAAGAGAAATTAAATAGACATGATAATAATTAATTTCAAGACCAATATTTAAAAAAGAACATTGAACATTGTTTAAAAAAATATAAATGATTAGATTAAATAAAGTAAACATAAATTTACCTGTTATCTATTTTCTGTTTATTGTAAGACATTACTCATAGCAAATGTTATGTAAAGTATGTAAAGATATCGTAGACTATGTTAGATATCACATATTTTATTATGGATAGGCTTTATGTCAGATGTCTCAGATTATATGATGCATATGCGAGATCTCATAATATATGACGCATGTTAGATACCTCATTATATGAATACATCACATACAGCAGGTTATGTCGTGCATATGTCAGAAACTTCATATTATATGATGCATATGTCAGATATCTGATTATATTTACCTGTTTCCTCAAGTTATTCATCACTCCCATGATATTGGACAGTAATCTGTACTCCTCTTTGGATGCTATCTTCTTCTCGCTTTTCTTTTTGGGTCCTAATGTCTTCTCGCATGGTGTGGCGGCCATGCTCATCATGCTTTATTGTGGATGTGATTAAAACGTTTATCTAATAAACACTGAGCCTTTCCGTGCAGCTCTGCATGTAAATATGAAAGGTAGGAATGATCTGAAGGAAGCGACAGGACTCCACGATGGCCGCCTGCGAATGGATGCAATAAAAGTCCATTTCAATTTTAAAGTATATATTTAAAAAAGGACTATATATTTATGGATTTTTTAATCTCCACACAGAAGTTTTTTTTCAGTCTGTTTGAGTATTTTAAGTACACTAATAGCTTTGGGGGAAAGTTTATTTGATTAGGACACTGGCATGTTTGTGTGTTTTCAGTAACAGAAATGATTTGAATAAGAACCACGTATCAAAATAAAAGTCCCACTTCAGATTTGACCTCAAACGTTTATTTTATTTTTTATTTTTATATCTTTTGGGAAATGGTTTATGGTTTCTATTACATGATTACAGATCATTTCAGCAATTTAAATTTAATTCTTGGTTTTATTGGTTAAAGATCAGCCTATAATAGGCCTATAAATACATCTTATTTGTATTATATCAATTGTTTTGCTTTTGGCTAAACACTTTTTACACAAAATTATTTAAGGACATTTATTATTATGTATTTATTATCTTATTTATTAATAAGAGTATGACATTTTTTAAGGCATTAAAATCACCAGTTCACTATATAAAGTTTTGTAGAACAAAATTGTGGGGGAAAAAATCAATTAATGAAATAAATAAATTCATAAAGCATTAAGTCTTGATCTACTGCACGACAAACATGTAAATTAACAGAATATTAGCTTACCTGTTTTATAATGTGATGTTATGTACACTAGATGTCAGTGTTAAATCAAGTTTTATATTAAAATCTGTGCATTAGTCAGTATTAAAGTCTCATTAGTCAGTATTAAAGTCACATTTACCAGATGTCTAAATTTAAAAGCAAAGGTGCTAATAAGTAAAGAAATTCATGGCTCTCGTTTGACTAACAAATGGGACGTTATAACATTCATACCTTGTCAAAATAATTAAATTGTCATAAAACGAGGGATTTTTTAAAACATGAAGGAGGACTTAGCAAAAACATTCTTTAATTGCATTTTTCTTTATGATTAGCTACAATATTTTTCCTGTTCCTCCAGCACAAGTGCTTTGATAGTTTGAGGTTAAACTGCAAGGCCATTCAGGGCCAATTACATGAAATCCAATATTTCTAGGGCTTAATGCCTGGAGTACAGACGGCTACAGCATTTACATTTATCTTTTGACTCGGCCCAGAGAGTTTTACACAAGAGAAGACATGCCAGGCTCTTGTCTGTGTTTAATGAGGTAGAGGAGCCTGTCTTTGGGTCTTAACAACAAGACCTCTCTGAGGTGGCCTTATTACAGCAACCAAAGCCAGAACGCTCCGGCCCGGACTCATTTCTGAAAGCCTTCATTTGAACACCCTGCTGTCTGAAGTGTGAGAGCCATTAGTTATTTCTCCTCGTCCTGCACAGCGAAGGAGGGATGAACACATCTGGATGTTGTTCTCGTGGTCGGGGTCATCTGAAAGCTGCAGGTCGACTTGATCAAATTTTGCTTCTGATAAACAAAGAATAATCAAACAGCCCGTGATTCTGTTCAATTAAACCCTAAATGTCTCGAAATGCTTGTTCTTTGAGTTGACAGATATGTGAATGTATATTTTCAACCTTTTTCCAGATGCATTTGGACATTAAAGTCACATTTAAAACGTGTGAATGTCATTGCACTGCACAAAATATAAAATATAAATATTAGGGATGCACGATATATCAGCCACCACATCGATATCGGCTGATGTTCAAAAATAAATGTATATATAGCCGAAAAATAAAGGATTATTTCCTTCAACTGAGACACTTCAGATGCTCATTGTTCGCCATGATGGTTTTGAATTGCTTGAAATATGATAACACTTCAAACTATAAAAATGCGGTTCAGTTCAACATGAGAAGTGCAAGTCTGTCATATAGGCTACATACAATTATAATGAGAGCATTGTAATTGTGTGACAAAAATAATAATAATAAAAATTGTGATAAATAAAAATAAAAATCAGATAAATCATAAATATTTGCATTATAAAATACTTTTAAAATATGTAAGCAAACATGCGGATTTCAT
>CM060634.1:31146166-31148666 GCA_030578275.1 Meda fulgida
TTCAGTGTGTACGTCACCTAACAATCACCTCAACAACCTTAGCAACTACCTAGCAACCACATAAACACAGTAGCAACTACCTAACAATCACCTCAACAACCTTAGCAAGCACCTAGCAACCACCCAAACACATTAGCAACTACCTAACAACCACCCCAAACACCCAAGCAACTACCTAGCAACCACCCAAAACACCCTAGGAACCACCCAGAACACCTTTAGAAACAACCTTGCAGCCACCAAGAATACCTTAACAACTACCTAGCAACCACCCAAACAATGTAGCAACTACGTAACAATCACCTCAACAACCTTAGCAACTACCTAGCAACCACCCAAACACCTTAGCAACTACCTAAACACCCTAGCAACCACCCAGAACACCTTTAGCAACAACCTTGCAGCCACCAAGAACACCTTAACAACTACCTAGCAACCACCCAAACAATGTAGCAACTACGTAACAATCACCTCAACAACCATAGGAACTACCTAGCAACCACCCAAAAACAGTAGCAACTACCTAACAATCACCTCAACAACCTTAGCAAGCACCTACCAACCACCCAAACACATTAGCAACTACCTAACAACCACCCCAAACACCCAAGCAACTACCTAGCAACCACCCAAAACACCCTAGGAACCACCCAGAACACCTTTAGAAACAACCTTGCAGCCACCAAGAACACCTTAACAACCACCTAGCAACCCATCCAGGACACATTAATAAAACTTAACAAGCAACTAAAACACTTTAGCAACCACCCAAAACACCTCAGCAACCACATAACAACCATCAAAACACCCTAGCAACCCCTTAACAACCAGCCAAAACATTTTAACACTCATCTACCAACCACCCAGAACCCATTAGTAACCACTTAACAAGCAACTAAAAAACTTTAGTAACCACCCAAAACACCCTTACAATCACCTAACAACCACTCAAAACACCTTAGCAACCACCAAAAACACCCTACTAATCACCTAACAACCACCAAAAACACCTTAGCAACCATCCAAAACACCCAAGAAACCACTTAACAACCACCCAAAACACCTTAGCAGCCACCCAACAACCACTAAAAAAACCTTAGCAACCCCATAACAACCACCCAAAACACTACAGGAACCACGTGAATTGTGAACCCACAGCAACATCCTGCATTGTGGTGGCTGATTTTGCACAGGTAAACACACCTCAAAGAAAATATAATTGAATACACTTTTTTATGTCTCATCAGCACTTTACATCATGGCATCAACTTGTCTTTGACATTCACACACGTGTCTTTGATGGCATGATGTCTCAGACAGTTCATCCATATATAGTTTTCTTATATTGTTCTTGTCAAACTGTCACATTTAGCAGACGCGTGCCGAAAGTGTGAGTTTTCACTCTTCGCTCACACCTCAAGGTTTACAAGCAGAAGGAAGACAAGAAACAAAGCGAGAGCCGAAGAGAAACAGAAGAAAGGAAATGAGGAGAGAAAGGCAGAGAGCAGCAGAAGGTGCCAAGCGGCGTGTTTGCCTGCTATAAACAGACACATCCAGGCGTGCTGTGTTTGAGTAAACACGAGCAGAGAGGAATCAGACACACACTGAAGAGACGAACGAAGAGGTCAAACACCCTTCATCAGATTCACAACAACTGAGAAACTCCATCACATGACACCAGCCTCACTGAACACACACTATCAAACACCAGCACACTCAGTCCTGAGCGAGATACACTGTCGGTGTCAAACCAGCCCGGTCTCATGAAACTGCGTTTCTATACTACGAGTTCAATTTCTCGTGCCATTTAAACGCTAAAAGTAGTTTTCGCGTGCATATGATACGCACGTTATGGCGTGTAATACGCACGCACTGCACACCCTAATCCTACCCGAGGGTTTTACATTCGTGAAAACAAAATGGCGTATAAATGGTACGAGAAATTAAATGTTATGAGATTGTGTCACGTGACCTAGTGATCTCAGAAATAACATTATTTTGCACTCAGTAAAT
The DNA here is from genome assembly GCA_030578275.1 of Meda fulgida. Classification (NCBI taxonomy): domain Eukaryota; kingdom Metazoa; phylum Chordata; class Actinopteri; order Cypriniformes; family Leuciscidae; genus Meda; species Meda fulgida. The sequence continues at coordinate 31,148,180 of CM060634.1, forward strand.
ATGTATTTCTATAGGACAGACATCGTTAAAGAGATATCTTTTATATGTCAGTATTGACAAAATAACCTGAAGTGCTCCATATTAAATCATTACTGTATGAAGATTTTTGTGTCTATTTAATTTCTGATAAGTTATTTGAGCAGAAACATGTGAAGTTGATACTTAAATGAAACGTAAAAACACAACGTAAACATTTTCGTTACCTGAAAAAAAATGCATTGACACTGTGACTTAAGCTTATTTTATTTCAGCTAGTTTTTAATTTTTATTTAGTCTATATGCACTAAAATAACTAAAACTGAAATTACAATTCATAAAAACTATTTAGACATATAATTAAATAACAAAATACTAATAAAAAATTCAAACGAAAAATCGAAAAATATGAATTCAAAATATTAATCAAAACTGTAATGGTGTCTCATTTAAAATATATCATTAAAATATCACTGATTTGAGTTCATTGCTTTGAGGGATGCAGTTCTGT
>CM060634.1:31151166-31181166 GCA_030578275.1 Meda fulgida
CCAGGGTTGTGATACTGTTGATGTATAAATATAGACACAAGTGATGTCTAGCCTTGGAAAATTGACATCTTCACCCTTTATTCAAGTTTTATTAAAGATTTTGTAAGCAAATTAGTAGTTGTGCGATGGGGTAAATTGCTTTATTTGTGATAATATTTATACAATATTTTCAGCATATTTCGATGGTTTAATCGAACTTGTAGTGTCAATAAAAACAAATATTCCCTCTGGACAACAATTATATTATGTATTATTATATTTATATATTATATATGTATGTGCACACACACTATGTATGCATATATTAATATATATATATGTGTGTGTGTGTGTGTGTGTGTGTGTGTGTGTGTGTGTGTGTGTGTGTGTGTGTGTGTGTGTGAGTGTGAGATACACACATATAAAATATATACACACACGTGTATATATGTTTATATAACAATTTTTTATGTTAGATGCAATTAATTGATTTGACAGTATAGTAGGCTATATAGTCTATATATATATATATATATATATATATATATATATATATACACACACAACGCTCTATAAACTAGAACAAAATAATAATGAATCATTGCAGTTTTGAATCAATGAGTCGATTCACCACACAAAGACTGTGCTAAAGAATCTAAAGACATCTCTGTCTTAACTCTCTCAACATCATGCCTAATTTCAGGAAACTTACTAAACAAATAAAAAGCACATTAATGTATAATATTCTCAGTGTGGTTTCATTTTATATCGCAGACGAAATTATTGTGAATACACTGAATATTCAATATAGGCCTATATCATCCAACATTAAATGCATCACAATAACACAGAGTTCTGGCGGATCATGTTAGTTTTCTCGAACTATAGAAAACTAACTTATCTATATAACTATATAAACTAACTATATAAAACTAACTATCATAATTATAGCTCAGATTAAACTGATGAGGAATGAACGGAAGCCCTGAACCGCTACGTAAAAAAAAAAAAATCCGTAATTTTTTTTTCTAGCATTTCGAGATTAAAGTCGAAATATTTCGAGATTAAAAGTCGAAACGCTGTCAAATCACTAGCCAATGTGGCGTGTTATTATGTTTACTTTACTCACTTTGCTGGGGAAGTTCGAGTAAGACAAATCTGCGCGAATTTAGCGGAAATACCCGTGAGTCACCGAGGATATCTTTAGGCCTGAATATCTGCGCAAATCTGGCTTAACTGATCATGACCGTCACTACACAACAACGGCGCGCTTGTTCATTTGCTTTGAAGGAATAGTAAAGATTGAAAAGCATTTACAGAATCAGAAAATACATTATTTTCCAACATCCTAATGTTCTTTGTACTGTATTGATCTGTCCACCTAAAACACATTTTTGGTGAAAAGGATGAGGATGAAAGAGGAAGGGAGATGCTGGATGACAGGATTTAGTTTGAATAAGAAATTAATGAAATCCACATTTATATATATATATATATATATATATATATATATATATATATATATATATATATATAGCTGTGTCGTAGTAAATCTTTTTCTTTCTTTTTTTGGCTAAGTCCTGAATGGCGGTAACTTGAAAATGTAGCCTAGGCCTAGCCAAATTGTCCGGTGTGTGAGAAAGATCATTTCAAACCCTGATCACGAGTCTTCAGTTACACAATAGAGGAAGATTCTGCTTTCATCAATGCCAATTCCCACATTCCTCAAACTTAAGACCCTCCTTATCGCCTCACTTCTGAGAAATAACAGTCTGTGCGACAGCTTATGTGTGCAAATACACAATCCTCTCTGAACAAACACTTCAAGTGCAGCTTCACACACACAGAAATGAACATCCTGTCATTATTAGCCTATTATGCCACACTGTAAGAGGGACAACATTTGAGTTTGGAATAATGCAAGTAAATGATGCCAAAGTGATTCTGAATAGAAAATCACATTTTCTTGAAGGAGCACTGTTTTCTTCACATTTCCTCACGGCTTTAATTGGAAAGAGTTTTTCTCATTAGAGGAATATCCCGGATGCTGTGCATGAGAATGAGGAGTCTGCTTTAGGCCTACTCAACGCTTCATTTGCATACACACACTAGTCTCCACACAATACAGGCTTCATTTCACAAATCAAACAGTCATTCCGGAGCGAGATGTGCTTTCGCTGTCATAGGATTCATTGTTTAATAAGAGAGTAAATCCTCGCCTCACCGCGTGATCAATATGAGCTTTTTAAATCGGATCTTATTGTTATAATGTCGCACGAGACAAAAGCTTCAGCATTAAACCTTCCGTTTTATTCAATCGTGAAGAGGTTTGTTTGGCTGTGAGTGATCAGAGGCCAAGAACATATAGAGGCGATTCACCTCGCTGCACCTCAAATAATAGAAACATCTGAAGTAAGATTATCTCAGAGAAAGCAATTAGGTTTTGCTTATACTGGATCCCAGAAATCTCACATTTGACTCAACGGAATCGGCTACAGCAAATTAAGAGCTCATACAATCAAACATTTCTCATCAGATTGTCCTAAGGAATTCTATTTTTGAATCAGAGTTTTGAATCGATTCACCACACGGAGACTTGAGTTAAAAAAATAATGCAAATGAATCTTTTAATCATAGTTTTGAATTGAAATTGAACTGATTCACTAAAATGAATCAAATTGATAAAAAATACGAAAATTAAAAAAAAATAAAGACTATTAAAATATAATGAATATGATCAGATTTGAGGATATATCAAAAGTCAGAGATCTCAAAAATTTCTCATCAGATTCTCCTAAGGTCTATGAATCAAAGTTTCGAATCAATGAATCAGCTCACTTCACAGTCTAGAAAACGGTTCATTGAAACGGACCGTTTGAACTGATTCACTAAAATGAAACTAATTGACCAAATATCAAATGACAGAGATTTCACACATTTGATTATTGTAATATTAAAAGAAACATCTGAGATAACTTGATACTGTATGAAGTCTCCTGAGAGCAAACTGTATGCAATAACATTTTAATGGACATCATTTGATAGCATCCGTCAATCTTTTATGCACATTTTCATGACCAACACTGTTTGTGAGATGCATTATGGCCTCTAAGATAAGATATTTTGATTCCACACCACAGAAAAATGTGGTCTTATACACACCATAAATTAGTTTTTTCTGGAGGGCTTGCATCACATATGAACGGGTCATTTATTTCATGTTTATTGCATTCGGGACACAACAATCTGTGTCCCAAAACACATGATAAGTTACGGTTCCACAGTAGGAGGAAACAACAAAGCATCGTCTCAGCGATGGCTCAACTGTCTCTCATATTTATAGAACAAGCTAACGTACTTCCAGAATCCACAGGGACTGTCTCTGGAGCTTTCAAAGACGTAAAAATAATTAAATGTGAACATGTCCGGGCCTGATTGCAATACTACAAACCACATGTGCCACCAATATTCATCAAAGAGGATATTAAATATAATATATTATAATAAACGACCTGAACATATAAGGGTTGTTGGGCAAAGCCATTGCAAAAAACACATCGTAAAAAAAATACAAAATGTAATTATCCTGTCTTAAAAAAAGTGAATCTTTCAATAAATCTGGCAAGTTTAACAGTACAGTAAGCAGATATAATAATAGCAGAGATATTATAGCAGACATGCACGGTCCCCTCATAAATATATGAACATGGCAGGTAAAGCTAAAAGAGCCAATAGTGTGTTTGTTTGCTGCAGAGTTCAGCAAAGCTTTGAAGAAAAGGTTCTATATGGGGTTCTGTCAGGCACTAGAACCTTCCATCATGGGATAAAGTCATGCATTTATTTTTAAATCATTCTGATTTATTTAATTTTCTATTTTAATTCATTTGCATGAATTAAGCAGCTCAAAATTAGAAATAAATTGAAATAACTTATTACACATGAAAATATTTTGCAATCATTTTAGACATTTTTCCTTTAGGAATAAAAAGTTCTTTAAAAATGAGTGAAGACCCATAGGGTTCTATAGAATCCCATTGAGCTTTTTTTTTTTTTGTTGTGATTTGACCTCAAGAAACACTTTTGATAATTTTTGTTAAATTGAGAGCTGCCCGATTCTGGATAAATTGAGAATCATGATTTTAGTTTTTTTTTGTTTCAAACAGAGATCAATACTAAACTAAACAAAATAACATGTAGTTTAGAGTTTCTGACAAAATGTCAATTGCTGCAATATATTTAAAATGTTTAATTAATCTGAATGAATTATTAAAAAATATTGATTTGAATGAATGATTCAATTACTCACTCGTTTCATTATGAATCAGCGCTTTTTGAACAAATCTCTTGAATGATTGAATCAATGACAAATACATCTTTAACAATCACTTGTTGCTAACTAGGTGAAACAATGTAATGATACAATCGTTATTTGAAGCACCAAGTTACTTTCAAAAGGTGCTTTACACTATTTTGTTCGCTTCCATAGGAATCAGTGTTAATATATGTTTAACTATAAACTTTTAATCCAGTAGATTAAAACTGGAGCTGGCAGATTTTGTGTTTAATAGACTATGCTTAAGGATCCGCCTGTTCCTGCGAGGACGTGTCGACCTGTCAATGTTTTCTCAAAATTGCTCTAAATTGCTCAAGTTTTTGAGTGCTTTTGTTTCCTAAACATGCCCTTGGGAGTTATACAATTTTTTAGTTTGTCTTGAATTAAATGCAGTTTGATTTAGCATTTCATTTAAGCAGCTGCAGCACCAAATACTGTTTTCATCATTATTCTCATAATCCTCAAATAATTTCAAGTCTGAATATACAATAACATCCAAGGTGATAAATATGCATCAATTGATGAAGAAATTAAATCTCAATATATCTATGGAAACCTGACTGTGAAGACATAGCAGTGATATAATAATGAAGACTGGGTTTTCTGTTGCAATAAACCAAAAGAAAACATTTCAAAATCAAGTGCTATTTGTATACAACTTGCTTTGATGTTTTTCTAATCTAATCCTAGTTTCAGACTTTTAAAGCAGAGTCATATATACTGATGGCTTATGGTAGAGAAATGAACATTCAAACAGCTGGACATTCCTGCAGTCGGCATGCCAATTGCACGCTCCCTCAAAACTTGCGACATCTGTGGCATTGTGCTGTGTGATAAAACTGCACATTTTAGAGTAGTCTTATTGTGGCCAGCCTAAGGCACACCTGTGCAATAATCACGCTGTCTAATCAGCATCTTGATATGCCACACCTGTGAGCTGGATGGATTATCTCGGCAAAGGAGAAGTGCTCACTAACACAGATTTAGATTTGTGAACAATATTTGAGAGAAATAGGCCTCATAGAAAAAGTCTTGAATCTTTCAGCTCATGAAAAATGGGGGCAAAAACAAAAGTGTTGCGTTTATAATTTTGTTCAGTGTATATTTCTTAATGTTTATTTTATTTCAAGTAACAAAAGTTTTTTTATGGTTTTAATTTACTATATTTTAAAGCTTTTTTGTGGCTCGATGCTGCTGTATATTGCAGACCCAATTATTAAATCCACTTAAAATACATATAATTATTTCATAAACTCCGAAGGATCCGAATGTGTTCAGAAATGAGAATCATTTTAGAAGCTCATCATAAGGCTCAACTTGTCACAGCTTAAACCGCCTAAATAGACCCAGTTTGTGGTCCTGTTTTAGACACGGCGCAATGATAATAGGCGTCCGCACTTCAGATGAAAAAGGACAACAGATGTCAGTGTCACAGATTTCACGCGTTTCGTCTCCCTTCAAACCTTTTGTTTACATTTGAATCCTCTCAGATTTGGCCTCGTGTCAGAATTCGGCCCTTGTTTTTTTATTCATGACTCTCTATACTTTGCATCTCAGTGCCAGAGAATTGCCACTAGATGCATGCTGAAAGAGAAATGAATATTGAACATGTTTTTGTTGATATCGTTGGCTTGTATGTTGGTTAAATTTTAATGAGATATACAATCGTTAATACTTTCATGTAAAAAACACATGCAACATTCATTCAGACAAACATGCTTTTCCAAAAACCTATTGAGCTGCCATACTTTTCACGTATATATCTCTTACATGTTTTAATGTGCCTGTCTATCTTTCAGAACAGCACCTTAAGATCCCACCTAAGTAGGCAGCTCACTAGGGTTTGGAGCAGAGACGAAAAAGAGTATACCAGGAACCATTGAGAATTAATCTTTATTTCGTTTTCTCTACATCATGCATTTACAATGTGATGCACCATTGGTCCTCCTCCAGTTGTACGTCATCAAGGTATGTCACTTTTTTGAGCATAAGTCAGTATCATGTATACCAAGCCAAAACATGGTACACAAAGATGAAGAAATTACTAAAATAAAATAAAAATAAACATAAACAAATAAACATGCCTCTAATTTTCTTCCAATAAAAGCCCCTTCACATGATTCATGTTCGATTCCCCAACGCAAGATACATGATACAGCAAAACATCAGGTGAGCAGATGCAATAAGTTCCCAATAGTAAGTCATTTTTATGGCCTCAATGAATGCAAAAATGCGTTGCAATGTGACACAATCACAGGCAATCAGATTGTATTTAATGTTTAATGTGTGGAGATTAATTTTGAGTGACAATGCAGAATCAGCTGAACAAGAAAATGTCCTGAAACTTGTGTTGGATGAAGACCAAATCTCACATTTACATGGGAGAGATGGTTAACCTCTTTAGGACACAGTGTTACTTGTGGCGCCACATTGTGGATGTCAAACTTAACTTGTGCTGACCTTTCGAAAAGAACAGACAGTTGAAAATAAAAACTATAAATCAGAAGAGAGAATAATGTGCATATCTGCATTTGGAACATCATCTACAAAAAATGATGAAATGAGATTCAGAGTGAAAGTTAGATAAGTCTTTGATTTCTTTGTCTAAGCAATTGCTAGGACAACCTGTTCTAAGATCAGATATTTTCATTATTTTCACACTTTTTGCCACTTAGCAGCCTTGTAAAAAAGCATTGCACGACGCATTGAAGCCGTGACATGAATCATGTGAAAGGGCCTTAAGAAAACATCACTTATCAGTGCCACTCTAAAAGACTTGCTAACTTAATTTGTTTTCCCCCATACCTTTGTGCAGAAAAGACATATTCCGAGTAAGACTCGAGTCCGAACGAAACGTTTCAAAGCAAAGTTTTCGGTAGCTGGAAGAATGAGAGACTTATATAGACGAGTATTTCAGGCACTTAGAAAATCTCTCCCCCGTGTCCTTGGCTACAGCGTGCTTCACTGTGGAGTCTGCATTGAGAATCAGCTTTCTTTCCCAGCACAATACAGCGTGTAGAACAACCGCAGTTAGACAATGCAAAAGACTAGATAAGTACATTCAAAACACAATTCTTTAAAGGGATTTCAGGTACCTTCCTACGCAAACGACCAAGCTCTTTTTCTACAGTGAAGTCGGGTAAGCATTCTCCTAATGTTCTTCTAAGGTTCTCCTAATGTTTCCGATGAACCGATGTTGAAGCCACGATCAAACGTCATTATTATAACGGCACCAACCTTGGAATTTAATAACCGTTTAAAAAGTTTAGTTAAAAAATAACTTCACTGGATACACAACAAAGAAGTTACAATAAAGAAACAACACTTATTTCACTCACAAAACTACCGTAGTATTTCCAATTTGTGGACATGGTACTAATATATTCTGATTGGCAATTCCCCAATGATCAATACATTACAGTTTACATTTGGTTCAATCTTGAGTACTGGTATACATGGTTGCATCCATCATAATACCATATAATATGGTATTAACTTTTGGACATCATGGAAATACCACAGTATCCTAGGATCAGGTGAATGCAATGATATATGAAAGGCATCTGAAACGTACTATACTACGGCAACACCATAATCCGTTTTCCTAAGGGCCCTGATTTCCTCCTGTTTTCCATCTCCTCTCTTCTCCTGCCGTCTTTCTGTCCTCTAGCTCTCCCCGGGGCTTTGCTTTGCTGGACTCAGCAATCATCCGTAAGAATGAGGCCAGTAATAGAGTGACAGCTGTAATTTTCTGCTCACGACCAGCCAGAATTACTGTACACACACAATAATGAGTGCTGACGGCTGTTCGGCAACAGCGCCAGGGGAAGCCGACGTCCCTATATACTTCCAGGACGCCAGAAGTTGAGTCAGAGTTTGGTTTCAGGGATGGAACCTGACATTTACGAAAACACACTGGCCATGTTAAACGAGGACTAACATGGGGCTCGGGAGCCTCTTTTTACGCACGGTGAGTTACGACATCGACAAGTAACGTTACCAACAAAAGACTCGAATGGAGGTCTCGACTACGTCTCTCGACTACTTTTTTGAGAATCACTTGACAAGCACCACACCAGCACTGCTGTGCTCTACGACTCACGATTTAATGTGGACGAGTTTTAACGCAACAAACAAAAAGAAAAGCTAAAAATGCAGAGGAACACAATAATAGTTTCAGAACTTTGGAAGAAATGTCCCGCATCGAGCCTGAGGTTCACTAATAAAGGGCATGCCACACCGTTTTTTTAAAGGTTTTAAAATGCCTCGCGATTGTCTTATAAAATTTGGTAGCATCAAAACATCGTAGGGTTTTTACAAATCATTGGAGTCTATCAACATTTGCACCTGAGATTTGAGTTCTCAAAATACCTGTACTGATCATTTTCGCCTCTCAATGATTGACGATCTGTTCCAACTGACTGTTAAAATAGAAAATGACTCGTGTCAATGTGCCTGAAGACAAGTTCTCGCTCTAAAAGGTGGGACTGGACCACATTTAAAGGACAACTTTACGATTGTTTTAATGCCACCTTGACGTCGCTTTTAAAAGACTCTCTCTCTCTCTCTCTCTCTTTCATAAGGACACAGAGTTGGAAGTTATTACAAATTGTTCTAAATACATACTCAGAAACAGGAAAGCACATTGGAAAAAGAGAAGACAGGTGTAGTACGCTAGACGACATTTACGATTCGTGCCACAATGGTCAACATCCTGGTTTAAAGGCCGTTCACATGAAGAACGATAACTATATTAGCGTGCACACCAACGCTTGATAACATTCTGTTTATTATAAGCACAGCACACACTTCAGTTTTGTCGTCTGGATTCTGATTGGCTTTCAACGTATTTATCCATCATCAGCTGGAAAAAAAAAATGCTCTGAAAGTGTTTCCAACGATTCCAATTAGGGATGCACCGATATGAAACCGATAACCGATATATTGGCCAATAAATCTAAATCCATATTTTTATATAATTTTTGAGAGCCAGATTAAAAAACCAAAAGTCTCACCATTAAAATTCATGTCCCATGCACACAATTATACTGTTTTCATGTTCTATGTAGCCTATATGACACACTTGCGCTTCACATGTTGCACTGAACCGTATTTTCCTTTTTTTTAAGTGTTTCCAATTTAAAACCATCATGGGGAACAGTTTGCATCTGAATTGTCTCAGTTGAAGGAAATAATCCCTTAATTATCAGCTTTAATATATCAGACCAATTTTTTTTGCGGTCGATCACGATAGCATCAAAAAATGAGCATTTATCGTCCGATGCCGATATGGTGACCGATATATCGTGCATCCCCAAACGATATCTTTCTTCTGTGTTGTTATCGCTATTGCCGTGGTGTGGATTTCACTCTTCCCATAGAATCAAAAAAGATTATTAAAGCTTTATCGTCCTTTGTGTGAACAGGCCTTTGGTCTCTGGTATTGCGCAATCTTTGCGCCATCACACGACCGTGCTGATGTCCTCCGGTTCGTCCGGCTTCTTGGGCTTGCTAGGAAGCGATTTTAAGTACTCGAGGTGTCGTCTCGCGTCTTCTTGGTTCTGCCGTACATAGTACACAACGTAAGAGATAACCATTGCAAACCAGCCAAACATGGTCACCAACATGGCGTAGTCGGTGGTCCGCTTGGCTAGGTTGCACAAGTCCACGTCCACGGCCAGGAACGGCTGGCCCTCCTGGTCTTTCAGCTCTGAACTATGGCACAACACGTGCATGGCGGCCTCGTGGTTGTGTGCCATACCGCCCAACGCTTGCTGTAAGGCGCAGTCGCAATGCCAAGGGTTGTTGCCCACCACCACTCGCGCCTTCAACCGCGCGAACGCCTCCTTGTGCACGCTAGTGATGCGGTTATGAGACAAGTCCAGCATTTCAAGAGATCCCTCTAAACCAACTAACGCCCCCTTGCCGAGGGTTTCCACGGCATTGTGAGATAGATTGAGCCTTCGAAGCATCCTCAAACCGTGAAATATGCGATCGGGCACCAGAGATATGTGGTTTCTGTCTAGTTGCAGTAGCTGGGTTTCCGGCGGGACGTCGGGCGGGATCTCCTTCAAGCGTGAGAGACTACAGGTGACGTTGAGGCCGTGTGGAGGGCTTTCGGACCGCTGGCAGGTGCAACCCTTGGGACAGGTGCTGGCAGACGGAAAGCACAGGACCATGAGCACCAGGCTTTGCAGGAGCAGACACATGGGGATGGAGCGCGAAAGCCACAGGTCCAACGGCGTCATGCTGACAGGCAGTCAACATACTCCACGCCAGGGCCGTTCACGGGAGCCCCATAGCGGGACCGCGTCGTCACCAAGATCCGTGGATCTCGTCAACTCTCATCGTCTGTTTGAGCCTGCGGAGGGAGAAGACACAGTGAAGGAGACCAGATCATTTATGGGTAGGAATGACACCTTTCTCCATTACTCAGTACATACAAAACCTCTCTGTCTGAGAGGCCTGTCAGAAAAACTCACATCAGTGCAACACTAAGTGATATGAGGCTAACTAAAGAAAGACTGCAATATTTGCAGATTAATCAGTTGATATCTGAACATTCTTAGATTATCGATTAACAGAAGTGGTATTTTGTTCATTTAACTGTTCCAAAATGTAAAATTCAGTCTCTTCTGCTCACAAAGGATGCATTTATTTGAAAAATAAATTTTCTAAATAAGAAAAATACAGTAAAAACAGTAATATTGTGAAATATTATTACAATTTAAAATATTTTTCTATTTGAATATATTTTAATGTGATGTAATTTATTTCTGTGATTGCATTTCTGAAGTTGCAATTTTAGCAGCAATTGCCCCAGTCTTCAGTGTTATAATGATCCTTCAAAAATTTACATTTTTGTGTTCACACACATTTCTCATTTTCTCATGTTCTCATGTTTCTCATTTCCTAGACATTCAGGGTGCAAAACATTTTAGAAATAAGCGACATGACGTGACGGTTAAGTAGCTGTAGTCACCCATACCTGCAATTAACCTCGTCCAACTGCACACACATTAGGAGCAGAGTAGTGAACACACACACACACCTAGTGTTTACAGTAATTATTTAATTCAAATTGATGTTATTTAATGTATGATTAGACAAATGCTTAAGCAGGCAGAATGAACGCAGTGGGCCTTATTATTGTGGACAGTGGGCAATTTTATTATTACAATGGGTAAAATCTTTTGTGCATAAATGAGTGAATGTTTGCATACAGAAATTGTGATTTATCACTTAAAAACGTTGTACATTTGAACTTAACCTGAAACTACATGAATGCAAAAATAAGCTTCACAGACATTCAATTTAGTGTAAACTTATCTGTTCAATTTATTGCATCACTCTAATCAACATCTTTGTTGTTGTGCCCGCTAAATACTGCTTTGATTGCACAAATATATGATCATTTGCTATATATATATATATATAATTTCACAATATAACTCCACAGGATGTGGAGTGAACAACAAATTAGTGAACAACTAATTCCAGACCGCTTGACTGCAGTTTGAACTCATTTACAGTGGTGCTTGGAAGTTTGTGAATTTCTGCATTAATATGACCTAAAACATAACTAGACAAAAAAATATACTTGGTCATTTATTTATTCAGGAAAATTTTCCAATATTACATATCTGTGATTGGCAAAAGTACGTGAAGCTTGATTAACAGTTAATTTGAAGGCAACATTAGGCTATTCTTAGATGATTTCAGTCAATGTGATGACAATCCTGTGTCAGCGTCTGCCCTGTTTTATTTAAAGAACAGGGATCAACTTCACAACACGTGTTTGTGGAAGTGTATTATGGCACGGACAAAGGAGGTTTTTAAGGACCTTGTTGTTGCTCATCAGACTAGAAACGTTTATAAAGCTATAACTATAACTATTCTAAATTGCTATTCTTCCCAGGAGTGGTCGACTAACCAATATCACTCCAAAAGCAAGAGGTGTAATAATCCACGAGGTCACAAAGGATCCCAGGCTAACTTCTAAGCAACTAAAGGCCTCTCTCACATTGGCTGATGTTAATGTTCACAGAAGAACACTGAACAGCCACGCTGTGCACGGCAAGGAGAAAGACACTTCTCTCCAAAAAGAAAGAACATTTCTGCCCGTCTGCAGTTTGCTAAAGAATCATGTGGACAAGCCAGAGGGCTATTGGTAAAAATGGTTTGTGGACGGATGAGACAAAAATAGGACTTTTTGGTTTCAATGAGAAGTGTTATGTTCGGAGAAAAAAAACACTGCATTCCAGCATAATAACCTGATCTCCTCTGTGAAACATGGTGCTGCTGATATTATTGGTTTGGGCCTGTATTGATGGAACAATGAATTCTGCATTTTACCAGTGAATTCTACAGGAAAATGTCAGTGGACTGAAGCTCAAGAGAAAGTGGCTCATGCAGCAATTCCCAGTTAACAATTTATGGTTCCCAGAACGTTAGTTTTTGGTTGCGGGAACGTTCCCTTAAGGTTTTGGTTCCCATGGAAAGTTTTCTTAACATTCAGGGAACGTTATAACCCTGAGGGAACGTTCGCCAAATGTTAGTTTTTGGTTTGGTTAAAACAAACCTTTAGAGAACCATAAACTAACGTTCCCTCAACGTTCTGTGTTAGTGGATGACTGGATCATTTTTCCTCAAGAAATAATTGACGAAATGACAAAGTATATATTTTGTCCTCATTTGGGTTGGGTTCTCTTTGGCTCCGGTCACACTGCGAGCCTGTTCACATTTTATAGTTGTATCTCTTGTTAATGCACTATGAACTAACATGAATGATTATAGGTATAATTAATATAATCATATTTTTTGTATTTTAAAAGTACTGCATTTTCATTGCTCAGTACTATTTTTTTTAATAAACTTAAGCACTAGTTTATGTTTGTTTTCATTCAGTATCCATTAAAAAAAAACTATTAGTTGATCAATTGGTTATCGGCGTGGGCTATCCTAACCTTTTCGTTATCGGAAAAATCCACTATCGTTTAGATGTAATAGTCGCATGAATTCCTATATGCGATCGCATTGAAAAACATCAGACCCGCATCAGATTTGGTACCACATATGGAAGTGGCACAAATCAGAATAGAAAATATCAGATTACATGTGGTTTGTTAACATTTTGAGTCACATATAAACAAAGAAAATCTGATTTGGGCCACATTTATGTGATCATCTGATGATGTTTTGGGTTATATTTATGCAGAAATACAGTTAAAACTTGAAAAATTAGAATATAGTACAAAAGTTTGTGTATTTCAGTAATTTAAAAGGTGAAACTAATATATTTAGTATATATAACTATATACATATGCTATTATACTTTTCAGAGGGTCGACATTTCTGTATTTAAAATCCTTTTTTTTAATTGATTTCATGTAGCATTCTAATTTTCTGTGATTTTGAATTTGGGGTTTCCATAAGCTGAGCCATAATCATCAAAATTATAACTTTTGCACGATATTCTAATTTTTCGAGTTTCACCTGTATAGAAACATCTAAATGCTTCACAAACATACGCACCACTGTGAACTACAACAGCTAGAGTTTCAAAGCTTCACACACGGCATGAAGACACACACAGTTAAGGTCACCTAACATACTGTAAACCGGTCGTGTTTCAGGAGGGGAGGGAGAACTATAATTAACACACATTAACACAGAGCACATGCCACATACTGTACATACGTGACGCCAAGCCTGGATTGATGTAAACAACAGAAGTGAATAGTGAGAGATATAGCGGCTGGAAGAGTCTCCTGCACATTTCTGAGCGCGCTACATTTAACAGCGCACTGACTTAGCAGAGCAAAACACATGCTCATTTACAGAGGCATGCACATCTGGACCTTTACATGTAAATGCATCAATAGTGATGTAAAAATAAGTATCCCAGGAGTCCTGACATGCCATGCTCAGTGAGTGTGTGTGTTGCCGGAGGCTCTTGAGAGCCAGTGTGTGGACTGACTCAATGAATCCCAGGCTGATGTAATGTGTGTGTGCGTCTGCCACATGGGATATGTGATGGAAGATCTCTGGCGTTTGGGTGCAAACCATTACAACTCTGACAGGCCATTACAGAAAATAAGAAAAAACAACAACAACATGTCATTCATATACTGTCAACAACAAAGTACTTATGTTGAAATTCAGGTGAAATTAATTCTAGGTGTATCTTAAATAAAAATACATGATATTATTGCATGGCTCTCTGGAATGATTCTGATTGGTCAATGGTGACATTCAGAAGTCACATTTTCCTGAAAAATGACTGTTGCCCATGGCAACAATGTTTAAATGACTGCTCAACAAGGAAACTGCATGTTTCAATAAAGCTGTGCTTGTGTATTTAGTAGTAAGCTCAGCTAATGTAATATAATATAACACCTCTGATAAAAGATCACTCTAAATATGCATTTTCTATAAAGCTGCTTTGAAACGATATGTATTGTGAAAAGCGCTATTCAAATAAATGTGAATATAATATACTACAATACACTATAATATAATATAATATAATGTCATACGTTCTGACTTTATTCTTCCATAATCACATTGCTGATTGTTAATCATCATCCCTTACTTATAAAACATCTGGGCTCCATCTTACATACGATACATCGCCCACCATATCGGTATCGGACGATATATGTTCATTTATAATGTTATGGGCCTGATAAGAAAATTTGGCCCATATATTAAAGCAGATAAATAATGGATTATTTCCTTCAGCTGAGACACTTCAGATGCGCACTGTTCAACATGATGGTTTTGAATTGCTTGAAATATGAAAAAAAGGAAAAAAGAAAAATATGGTTCAGTGCAACATGAGCAGCGCAAGTCTGTCATAGCGGCTACATAAAATTATGATGAGTTTATTATATATAATTGTGTGTTTGGGACAAGGCTTTTAATGGTAAGACACTTGTTTTTTAAATCAGGCTCTCAAAAATTATATAAAAATTTGGATTTATATTTATCGGCCAATATATCGGTTATCAGCTTTCAAAATTAAAGGATTATCGTATCGGTAAACTGCAGTTACTTACATAAACATTTTTATTTTGACATCACTCTTCAGGATGGATATATCTGATGGATTGAGGTTTATGGCCTGTGATCGCCATATAAGAAAGTTACAAGACCTTAAACCAAGCCAGACCTCATTTAATTATTTATTTTTGTTTATGAATATGACAAACAAAAAAAAACTAGAAGCTGTATCTTAAATGCTAGTTGTGGAATATAAATTTGTAGGTAACAATATATTTTACAATTATGGTAAAGGAAGTTGATTCACACTTTTTTCTACTAAAATATAGTTTTATTTAAATAAAATCTATTAAAATATGATTTTATTAAAATAGCATATAATGACTCTTGCATGGGTTAGGGTACAAGATCTTGACCAAAAATAGATGCACCTCGTGATGGAAATATCATCACAGCAATCGTGTATTGGCAAAGCAAGAGTCCAGCTCTCTGTAAAGTCTCCTCCAGAACATCCCAAACACTCTCAGTGAATTTAAGATCTGTGAAAATGATCCTTCATGTTCCTCACAACCATTCTTTCACGATCTGAGTCTGATGAATCTTCACTGTCATCCTGCAATATGACCATGATGTGTTTCCTACATGTTTAATAAACGAGAAGCTACACACTCCATCAGTGTTAGAAGAACATAGAACACGCTGAGACATAATAATCATCCAGTCAGACACTCTGAAGCATTTGCTCATTTAAATCCAAACACCGACTTTTTTATGACTGGGCAGTGTATATTATATTAAAATTATATATAAATGTGAAATTACCAAAAATATGTATACCATTTCGAATAATATAGTAATACATAAACAGTTATAAGTAAAGAATATTCATAAGGTGATTCACACTTTTTACACTTAAATATAATAATATTAAAAATCTATTAAAATATAATATTAAAAATAAATTACATATATATTTTTAATAAATGCAAAAAATATTCAGATAATTTAAAATATATGCATTATATTATTAAATAGAATTTCAAATATGTATTTGTCGCTGTTAGTTAATTTACAGCACACCAATTATTAGGTTTTAGCATTGTTATATATTTTCCCGTTCAAATGACCAATAGTAAAGGGGCTGTTTAATGATTGTAAATCATATACATGCATTGATGAAACATTCAATAACATCAATAACATGCATTTAGAAAATAGATAGGTTGACTTTTAATTTCATGCTGACTTTTAAACATTTAATACTTGATGCATTCTCTTAAAACAAGTCTTAATATTTCATGCAATCTGCTTCTACATATTTTTCTTCTAAGGATGTTTTTATTACATGGTTATTAAGAAGAAATTATATTGCTGTTGGCATTACAAGAATGAGTACAGACTCTGCTCATCATGAATGGAAGAGTCATAATTAGACTGACATCCGGTTTTAATATTAAAACACATTGATCTAGATTATTATCAGGCAGAGCTTGGCTCTATCACAGTCTCACAGCTCAAAGAAAGCCAAACAGATTGTGAAGCGTTTACCATCAATACCATTGCCATCATCACAACACATTAAAGTTCATAATGTGAAGATTATGGAGCTGGGGAAAGAAATCCTAATGGCTTTCATGCACTTGCCATCATTCATTAATTCAATAAAGCTTTGAATATGTGCAAATATAACGCTTGGGTCTCGTGGCTGATACTTTATACTGAACTAATTGACTTATAAACAAGCAACGTCTGATGGACAAACTGTGTGGATATTTCTTTTGATGCATTTTATGCATTCAAACATGCATTTTACTCCTCACTGGATTTGGCATTAAAATAATGAGATCTTGCAGCACGAAGGGTAACATATGTTGTTTAAAAGCATCATGTGAGACATTGCTCAGAACAAATAGCAGATCTGAATCTGGCTTAAAGGCGTCTAGTGTCAAATGTGATAATCCAATCAGATATGAGCAGAAGCAGAGCTTTGATCCAATGCATTATCCCTGAATTAATCCTGAAATCTGACCCTTCCGGTGTGATCAAAGGGAACATCACCTTCTTCTAGCAATTTCACAAGCAGAGACAGCATCAGAAGCACTCGAAGGCAGGTCTAAACCAGAAAGCTAAGCGCTGAAAATAACTTTTCTCGACTTGTAAAGCAGTGAAAAGTGTTTCACAGATTACAGCCGAGAATCTCACTCTCCACACCCTAATGAAGCTCAAGCATTGCATTCATTAAACATGATTATTAGTCCCATTATAAGAGAGATGAATCAATACCTGCAAATAAGTTGCTCATGCCTAGTTGTCTTAAATCAGAAATGGCAGTTGCACTGCAAATGAAAACTGCAATAAATGATCTGTCAATTGCTATTCAAAACGCGCATATCTTATGAAGCGGCGGCAATAATTCACTCACAAACACCAGCTGACGCATGTACAATTCGCTTATTTTATACCTAACACAAGCATGTAGCCTATTCTCAGCGTGCAAAATGCATATGTGACACAGATGAATTCGTGTCAGTGTCTCTCAATCATGTGTGTTTATGTGTGGCTGAGCAACAGGCGACATGCGTTTGTCTCTTACCTGCGACAGAAACACTCATCGATCGCTGCATCCGTGACTCTCACATCCTCGGGGAATCATTCAACATATATGATGTGACGCTCTCGGTTGTTATTTCATGTGAGCTCGCACATATTTGGAGATTGTTGTCTGATGTTAGTGGTAAGAACCACGGGAGTAACTGGGAGGGGTTCGATCGCTCCGTGGTAGTGGAGTCCGATTCGCGAGCGAATTTGGTTCTTTTGAGCCGATTCTTTTTTAGTGATTCAGCCGAGCCGATTACTGTACTGTGGGGAAAACAAAATTGTTTTAATAATAATATGAGGAGGAAAAATGGTTCTCTTACAACAATCCACATGATCTAAATCCTTAACCATGTTTTGGACCATGGTGACAAGCAGGTGAAACACCTGTTTGCACAAGTTTAAAGGGATAATTCACCCAAAAATGAAAATTCAGTTCTGTCATCATTTAGGTTTATCCTCTAGATTTTCCAAACCTGTATAACTTTCTTTCTTTTTTTGAACACGTGTTATTTCAAAGATAAGGTCCAATCAACTGTTTAGCAACTGACATTCTTTCATAGCCTACCGGTTTGGAGCAACTTGAGTGTGAGTAAATGTTGACAATTTTCATTTTTGGGTGAACTGTCCCTTTAAGATGAATTTCCAAATCACCAATTTAAGAAGGATTTTCCTTTTTGTTGTTGTTCATGTTTTAGGCACGTAACGTTAGTAGGCTAGCCTACAGAAAATGACACAATATGTACCCTAAGCGAAAACTCCTCGCTAAATGACAAGAAAAATCAAAGGTAGTCTGCAATGGACTTCTAGAATCCCTTTGAGTGATCAAAACAATCTGAGAATGGCGGTTCATTGAAACGAGTCATCTGAACGAACCGATTCGATAAAATGAATCGTACTTCAACGCGCTTAGTTTGTGTACGTGCCGTGCGCGTGTATATGTGTGCCCTGTCTTTTAATTTTCGGCTCTAATCAGTCAAAATTAGCCCTTCTGAAGGATCCCACGTGAAACACGTTTTGCGACGTGTTTTTGTGCTCAGGTACTCTGATGACTTGTAGAAAAGTACAGTGGTGGTAGCCTACCATGGTACAGTAATTAAGTATGTAAAGCCTTATAAAAATCTAACAAGTTATTATTATTTAATGTGATTAAATTTTACCCTGATCTCCTATCTTAATATACCCAGGGTACCGAATGATTACCATACTGTACCTTAGGCTACTGCAAGGCACTTTATGTATGTACAATGACACTAGTTTATTTTTCATAAGCCAGTTTCTGTAAAAAAAAAAAAAAAAACCTTTGATATTGAAAAAGATATTGAACATTTTAACCTTTATTGCAGTATAAATGATTGAGCTCATTGAATAGCCTTCACATTGACCACTATTGGGGCTTGTTGTCACACTACATTGAGGTTAAGTTGTCACAATGAAATCTGACATTAAATAAGGAGCCTATGTTCAGCAACACTTTATTGTAAATCGTATACTATCACTGCACCATGTTATCAACACGGTACTAAATGTGCCTTTCTACTGCCATGTTTTCATTAGACAGCAATTTATTGGTGGAACAATGTGGACAACTCCAAACAAGTGGCCTAATCTTGAGTTTGACAGCAGCGGTTAAAAATCTGAACAACTAAATGGCTGAAGCGTCAGACTCCCTCAAGGACTGATTTGTAACCACTCCAAACCAGAGTGACCCTGTGTGTCGGCATCAGCCGCTAATATGAACCACTCATGATTAATTATAATCACGTTAACTCCACGGTTCAATAAATGTTTTGATAGTTTTACTGTAAATACCAACAACAAGCAGCAATACACAATGAGCCATCTCAATACTCATTCAATGTCAGCGCGCTGTAGAAACCAACAATTATCTGTGCTGTCCTTGACAAACACTGTGTGTCTGTGATAAAGGCAGCTCATCCGTTTGCAGCCGAGCGGAGAAACTTCCACTGCACCAAAAATCAATCATTGTAGCTAATTAGTCAGTGTATGGGTGATCAAATGCCGTTATGACAGAAAAAACATCCATCAGCACCAAATGAACTGAAGTTCCAGGCTCAATGGGCGTTTAAACCAGCTAAACTTGCAAACCGGTCTCAAAAACACAATATATCAAAACTGTCATTTTTGCTGTAAAGCACAATAGATTTTTGTATTGGTGCAGATATAATTGAGTGTTTCATGCACCTTGACGTAGCTTGTGGAAGCAGAGAGAGTCTTGGTTTGTAGCACAGAAAACATTTGCGCGTGACACGCTCACTCTGCAGCTGCAGTATTATGCCTTGATATGATTTTCAAGACTCAAATAGGCAGGTTGCCTGTGTAGCATGTAATTTAGGGTTCTCCCTCCGTTCCGGGCCGCAGTGATACACTGAATTTGATTGGCAAACAAACCAAAACAAACCAAAAGAACGGCAGACAATCCTAAACTGCTCCTTTATTAATTTGCAAAGGGACTGATTTTGAAACAAGATATTTACATTCCTGCTTTTGAAAGGTCATGCTTTGTAACGCTCATTTGCATACTAAGTGGCTAATTATTTTTGCAGCCAATAGGCAGGTATGTGTTGGTGTGGCAATGAGCGTCCGGTCATCAGTCTTTCACTGCATCCAAATACAATCACGGCCGAATCAAGGCCAACACATCAGATAGTACATGTCTGTAATTTGGCTTTCTGCGAGAGTAAATTAGCCTAATTAAATCTATTAACAACATGCATCTCCTTTAGGCCCATCATACTCAAGCACACGCACATGGTTTGCACATGCAAATTCTCTCTTTGGTTGTTTGGAATGATGCCATATTACACATACATTTTTTTTGCAGTATGTATACCATGCATGGTGTGCACATTTTGTGTATGCGTAATACTACATTTGTAAAATTGTGTACAGAACAGAAACACACTGTCTATTTATTCATTTAGAAGACCCAATCATAGAATTGCAATGTACTTGACTTTGTCATGATGAATGAATTAATCCTTTTTGAATTTTGATCATTTTCCATGATCAAAATTGTATTAAAATGCAAAATGAACTAAAATAACTAGATTTCTCCTCCATTAGATATTCATAAAGACATGCATGCAACATGAAGTTTTCATACTATTTTTAAAAAAATATATGAAACAGCAGAGACGGTCTTATTATTGGGAGATACGAAGGCCCGTGGCTCTACCATTGGAGAAAGCAGCTAATTAAGATCACGTGAGCCTTGATAGCCAATCACATTACAGCCTTGACATCATTGAATTTCATTCTGAGTTGTGGGACAATCAATCACTGTTTGCGAATACCATAGAAATGAATGAGAAGTGCCGTAAACTGAATCATACCTGTCTGTGACTTCTTATATAAAACAGCATTTTTTCCTGGTGTAAACTAAAAATAGATCAATCCAAAATGAATGTTTAAGAGCAAACATGTTTTAAGATTAGCCAATGGGCTTCAGATTCATTACATGATAAGCTATTATATCACAAAACCGGTTTATCCAGTGTAGTGAAGCCTCTCCTCCATTGACATCCATTAAAAAAAGAGTTTATAGAGTTAGGTGTTTTCCTTTTAAATTCACTTTATTTTGATGGTCCCTTTAACACATTCTGTTGACTATAACATTACACCTATATCTGCTATCTCATTAGTGTTAGTAGAGGATTAGTAGACTGTAGGGTTAGAATAAGTTGACATGTAGTTGCTAAGTTAGTCAGTTATGTCTGGAGGACCATCATTAAGCAGATAGTTATTAGTAAGTAATACTGATCTAATACTTAAGTAATAAGTATACTTACCATAGTCTCTAATAAGAGATAATTTCAAAGTAACTAATAGTCAACAGAATGTTGTGTGTGTTGTGAAACAGCATGTAGTGGCAAACTCTTTGCTAGATGGTTGCGTCATGATGTTGCAAGTTTAATATGGCATGTGGAATGGAGTTATCATATCAGAAATATGTTTATTTTACATTTTAATCTAATTGCATGTACAAATATGTTCAGTTTTGGCAGTACACTGAAACACTCCACACCAATCACTGTAATCAGACACAGGTGTTCGTTATCTGCGCTTGATCCACTTACTCACCGCTCAGCTCCGTCATTTCTCTCCCGCTACAGACTTCGCTAAACCACGCCCCCCTTGCCACATACCCCCACCGCCCGACTCAGGCCGGGGAGCCATCCGGCCTGCAGCCTCCCCCCCCCCCTCCTCCTGGAGAGGAAGTCGGCCACAGCCATCTGTGCACCCGGCCTGTGGACCACCTTGAACTTAAAAGGCTGTAAAGCTAGATACCAACGGGTGATCCGCGCGTTGGTATCCTTCATGCGGTGGAGCCGCAGGGGAGCGTGGTCTGAACAGAGGGTGAACTCCCGTCCCAAGAGGTAGTAGCGAAGGGTGAGAACGGCCCACCTGATAGCCAGGCATTCTTTTTCAATGGTGCTGTACATCGTTTCTCTCTTAGAGAGCTTACGACTGATGTACAGCACCGGCCGCTCTACACCCTCCACCTCCTGGGACAGGACAGCGCCCAACCCCCTGTCCGATGCGTCCATCTGCAGAAGAAAGGGGAGAGAAAAATCAGGAGCATGTAAGAGCGGTCCGCCACACAGAGCAGCCTTTATCCTAGTAAAAGCCTGCTGGCACTGCTCCGTCCACTGAACCGTATCGGGCGCTCCCCTTTTTGTTAGATCAGTCAGCGGGATGGCGAGGTCCGAATAGTTAGGTACAAAACGCCTGTAATATCCCGCCAGCCCCAGGAACTGTCTAACCTCCTTTTTGGTCTTAGGTCTAGGACAGGTTGCAACTGCCGCGGTCTTATCAATTTGGGGCCGCACCTGCCCATGACCTAAGTGGAAGCCCAGATATCTAACTTCTACACGCCCAATTGCACACTTCTTCGGGTTGGCCGTGAGCCCAGCCCTCCCCAGCGTCTTCAGGACAGCCCGGCTTGGTCTCAACATGGTGCTGGATGAGGTTTGTTCGGCCAGGTGGGGCGAGAACACATCTGCAAACTCTGCTTGTAATGTTTTCAGATCCGTGAGCTGGGAGGGTGAGAGATGGTCTCCACCAAATGCCAGGGCGAGGGATTGAGATTTTGGACTCGCCTCTGGCCCGAGATCCTCCTCTCCACTCACCACCGTCGCCAGCATCACGGACTCTGCCGCTGACCATTTTTTTAGCTGGTTGAGGTGATATATTTGATGTGCCCCGTCCCTATCTGTCCGAGATACCTCATAGTTGAGATCCCCGACTCGCCATGTGACCTCAAACGGCCCTTGCCACTTTGCGAGTAATTTCGAACTAGAAGTGGGGAGTAATACAAGCACTTTATCTCCCGGTGCAAATTGACGAAGTCTAGCCCCCCTGTTGTATAGTCGGCTTTGTCTGTCTTGGGCCTGTAACAAATTCTCCATTGATAGCCGCCCCAGTGTGTGGAGTTTTGTTCTCAGGTCCAAGACATACTGAATTTCATTTTTGCGTCCTCCCAAGTCTCTCTAAGGACGTCCAACACCCCACGAGGCTGACGACCATAGAGAAGCTCAAAGGGGGAAAACCCCGTGGAGGCTTGGGGAACCTTGCGCACAGCAAACAAGAGGGGTTCTAGCCACCTATCCCAATTTTTGGCGTCTTCCCTTACGAACTTCCGAATCATGGTTTTCAACGTGCGATTAAAACGTTCCACCAGGCCGTCCGTTTGTGGGTGATAGACGCTGGTGCGAATCGCTTTAATGCCCAACAATTCGTAAAGTTTGCGTATGGTTCATGACATAAACGCCGTGCCTTGATCGTGAGAATCTCTTTTGGGATCCCCACCCGGGAGATTAGCTGAAACAGAGCCCCTGCAACACTCTTAGCCGAGATGTTGCGGAGGGGCACTGCTTCGGGATACCGCGTTGCATAGTCCACCAAGACCAATGCAAAGCGGTGCCCCCGTGCTCTCCGTTCTAATGGCCCGATGAGGTCCATACCAATTCGCTCGAAGGGGACCTGCATTAATGGAAGAGGGCACAAAGGTGCTTTTGGGGTGGCCGGCGGGTTTACCAGCTGACATTCACGGCAGGACGCACACCACCTGCGTACACTATCGTGAATGCCCGGCCAAAAGAGTCGGGCCATGAGACGGTTCAGTGTCGCTGTTTGTCCCAAATGTCCTGCCATTGGGTTTGAATGAGCCGCCTGGAAAAGCATTTCCCGGCGGCTCTGAGGTACCAACAATTGAGTTGTATCTTGCTTTGTTTGGGCGTCTTGGGTTACCCGATACAACTTATCCTTTAAAATCGCAAAATAAGGATAGGAAAGCGTCGGCCAGGGTGGAGAAGCTGGCCATCGATCGATTGGACCTGATCAAAGGCATGTTTGAGCGTTCCATCCTGGGACTGCTCTAAGGGAAAGTCATCACGCTCTGTGAGAATAATTCTTTCCAGAGCGCTCGGTTCCCCCGAGCGAGTTCCCAGAGCCCCCGGCTCAACTTCTCCCACCTGAGCGACCGCGATCCTTCCCTGCTTTCTTTTCCCCCAAGAGGCATCCGCACATAAATGTCCCACCAATTCGTTAAAGCCTGGCCAATTGGTCCCCAAAATTAGCGGATGCCGGACGTGCTGGTTAACTGCCACCTCCACACTATGTTTTTGACCCCTGAACTGAATTTTCATGGGTACAACCGGATATTCCCTCACCTCCCCGTGCACACACCGTACCTTAACCATGCGGCTTTTATCCAACGCCCCAGGTAGAATCAGACTTTGATCAACCGAGGTCTGGTTACATCCTGAATCCACCAAAGCCCGATATGTACCCTCCTTGATACTCACAGGTATCTGGTATAGCCCGGCTTGATCGGGGGCAGCCTGCGGCGCGTCAGGGATCCGGATCAGTGTCCCCACCTCCATCACCGGACACCGATCAATGAAGTGACCCGGATCCCCACAGCGCCAACAGGCCGGCCCAGACCTTCTCACCACTCCAGTGGCGGGAAGTGGGTCAAGGGATTGGTGTGGAGAGAGCGGTGGAGCGGGTGAAGAGGGCATTCCCCTGGGCGCAGCTCTGGGCAACGTAGCAGGCTCCGCAGGGGTCCCCGTCCTCCATCTCGGCATCGGCCGTGGCGCCAGACCTCCACGACTCCTAGGAACAGGAATAGGTTTCGAGAGAGAGAGGGAGGGGGGAGAGAGAGGGAGGGAGAGTGAGAGAGAAGCAGATGGCAGGGGTTCGCCGACCCCTGGGCACGCCACCATCTGGTCTTCTGCCAGCTGGATGGCCTGGTCCAGCGACGTCGGGCGGTGGCACTGGACCCACTGTGCGGTCTTCCTCGGAAGCCGCGTCACGAACTGCTCCAGTGTCACCTTGTCGATGATGTTCTCGATGTCGCTGTCGTTGGCCATCAGCCACTTGCGGCAGGAGTCCCGGAGCTGTTGGGCCATGACGAAGGGCCGGCCGGACTCTTCCAGGCCCAGGGTCCTGAAGCGCTGGCGATGTTGTTCTGGGGTCCGGCCGACCCGCTGAAGAATGGCCCGCTTCAGATCTTCGTAGACCAGGAGACTTGGGACTGGCAGTTGGTGTGCGGCGACCTGTGCCTCTCCGGACAGCAATGGTATTACCCGCATAGACCAGTCCGAGCTGTGCCAACCCCGGGCCTTAGCTGAAAAGGGGCTGGCCCGAATCTCCCGGTCTACCCAGCTCCGGAAGAGCTCGCGGTCTTCCCGCTGGGCTTGGAGGAGCTTCCCAAAATGACGGTCCTGCTCCTCCGTTATGGCCAGCAGGGCTCGATGTTGATCCTGCTGAAGACCCGCGAGCGACTGAATGATGTCCGCAAATGGTGTGGCTGGCGGAGACTGCATGGCGGCGGCGGTCTTCTCCCTTCCCGGGTTTCGGCACCACTGTAGTAAGGTTCAGGCAGTTGACAGTGGGAAAGGAAGAAGACAGGGGTCGGCAGGACTGGGACTCACTTGTTTTATTTATCTTTCTCAAAATAATGTAACGGGCGCAACAGCGCATTCACCGTGCTCTCTTGAGACACAGCACAAATCAACAGAAACAAAAGCTCAATAACCAGTCAGCATGCTGAACCAAAACTCTCTCTTCATTATCTCACTCAGAATGCAGCTTTCTCTTCACAGCAGTGGACGTGGTCCCAGTCCAGATCTCTCTCACCCGCTCTCTCTCTCTCTCTGCGGCTTTTATCCAGTCTCTCCACACCAATCACTGTAATCAGACACAGGTGTTCGTTATCTGCGCTTGATCCACTTACTCACCGCTCAGCTCCGTCATTTCTCTCCCGCTACAGAATTCGCTAAACCACGCCCCCCTTGCCACAGTACACCAATAATCTTTGTTTTATTTAACCTTTGATATTTGTAGTTTTTTTGACTGTGTAATGAGCCAGATTCAGTGCAGTGGATTGTGGGACACAGTTTTCTGCTGCACATGTTAGTACAGATGCACTGAATTATACACGCAACATAGTGAGGTCATGTGACAGCCATATAGAAAAATGTATTGTTGCATTCAGCAATATTTTTAAAAACTGACTAGTCTGAATATGATAGCTCAGTCCTGCACCCCTGCTGAGTGTTTAATGGCTACATTTCTGATTATTATATTGCTCTATGATATGATATTCTTCTCCTCTTTCTGATGGCATGCACTCACCTCTGATAGATGCAATAAAAGCATCAGTGCTTTTTATTCATTTTACAGCTCCGCATATTGCGCATATTCCTACCTCCCCAAACGTGATTTAAATGTTTCAGATGTCATCTGAACCGCTTTTGACCCCTGAATTATTCCGATCATTTACAATAATCCTCTGCGGCTGATCTGACCTTTACTCACGAAAGGTCAAGCTGATCGATGCAGAACATGAGCGGCGTCACAGATCCGACCTCTCGGAAGAGATCAAGCATCAGTGAGAGATCGGCTGAGAAAAGTCTGGTTTATTCTGCCGTCATTCATCAGAAGTGGCTCCGAGACTTTGCTTGGAATGGATTAATGCTATTGCTTATATACATCAGAAAAGTTAGTAAAACTGTGTTAATATGAAGGAATTTTCCGTACTGTTTTTTTCACACATGCATAGCATTGTTTGTTAGGGTTAAAGGAGGTGTAATGTAAAATTTAACCTATAATGTCCTTACAGGCAATGACCAATACAGTTTCTATTTTTCTACAGAATTATTTTCTACAGTGATGCTTATAAAAACAAAAAATAGCACAGAACAATAAAACTAAAATAAACATTTCAAACAGTGTTATACCATTTAAACAATAAGATTTCTGCCAGCTGATCTCACTAAATTTCATGTTTAATTCAGCAAATGCCATCCGGTTTTCATCTCAGATAAATACAGTTATTTTGCATTTTTAATTTTGTGCAAAAATGTCTTATTTTTTGTTTTTGCTCAAACAGTCAGCCAAGAAGGAGATGTTAAATCACTTGGTTTCCCTCTCGCTAGGAATGGAAGGTCGAGTTAATGCATTGTGGAATACAGTACACATCAATAAACCTGGACCACAGCCTTCAAGTTCCGAACATTCATAATTCTTCCTTTGACTTTGAGCACTCATAATTGTGTTCGATCCGGTTCAGTGAACCCAATAATAATGTATTATTTATGATGACAGTCTTTATGCAGGTTCTTCTTAATGGAGCAGGAAGGTAAATGTCCACAATGGGTCCAAACTTTACAAGACTTCAGTGTGTTAGAAAGAAGCACTATCAGTAATGGATGCTGCACTCAAACTCAATATAGTGCTTCCCAGATAAAGAAAATATGAGGAACGTTTTGCTAACATTCCCATTAAGTTATGACTTTTTTTCTGAATATTGTTTGAACATTCAAAACACCCAGTTTTTTTGTTATGTGAATGTTAACGGAACATTCCATTTTATCACTTTACAAACATTATGGAAACGTCACTTTTGAATGTTCTTTCAGTAACGGTAATAGAACGTTTGTTCAAAGTTATCTGTTCATTATTTATGACGCAACGCTTCAAAAAAGTATTTCCGGTGTTCTGACGGATTGTGCTGCCTTGTCGAAAAATGCTACCGTAGCGCGAATCGATCACAGAGAATGTCGATTCATTCTCTATTGTATCCATATTGGTGAAAATCTCACAATATTATGACATCGTTATTTCATTTAAAACAGGGTAAGTGTATGGGGAGCATATTTTGATATTTTAAATGAACTAGCAATTATCACATTTGATATAACAAGTAAAAATTAGGCTACATTATTGTATATTATATGAAATACAATTATAATAAAATTATACGTTATGAGTAGCTACTGTATAGGCTACTGTACTGTTTTTATTTTTAAAACGGTGTGAAAAGTAAAAATTATCCTCAAATACAGTTATTCTTGTTCAGCTGACTAGCCGTACAAATATGCATATGGTAGTTAGCATTTAAAAAAAACGGGAAATTACATTATAACACATGAAAATTTACCTTATATAAAAAAAATTGTGAGATTGCACATGCGCATAACCAGTAAGTAGCAAATCTCGATGGGTAGCATGAATTGTCAGAACACCTGTTGTCCATGTTTTAAGTGTTATAAGATAGGGGGCGCTGTTACACATTTTCTGAAAGAGTACAGAACCTCGGTATGAATGCTTGTTTCCACCACAGAATAAAATATCAAAAAGATTCTTTTTATCTCACAATTCTGACTTTTTTCAAACAATTACGAGTTTACATCGGAATTGCGTGATATAAAGTCGCAATTGTGTGTTATATATTCAGAATTGTGAGATATAAACTCACAATTGCGAGAAATAAACTGCAACTCTGACTTTATAACACGTGCGTCAGCAATGCTTCTATGGCTTGTTTCTGCTTGGTATGGAAGCGTGTTTCCGCCACATTAAACCACAGAATTAAACATTTTAAAAGATAATTGCAACTTTTTATCTCAGAAATTGCGAGTCTACATCTCGTCATTCTGACTTTATTTCTCACAATTGCGAGATATAAAGTCATAATTGCGAGATATAAACACGTAATCAAACGCGATCATCAAATATTCAACAGCACATTATAAATCAAAGCTGCCAAACATTACCAAATGAAATGTGCACCCATGAAGAGGTTTAGGACAGCAAAGCTTTAGGGGTGTTGATGGAGTCCATCTATGTTTTGATCAACATTCTGAATCAGATCTGGACGAATTAATTTACAACAAAAAAAGCAATTTTCTATACTTTTTGTTCAAAATGTTGCTATTTTAGGAAAGTTACCCACACTCAAGTGTTGATAAAAAAAGAATGCATGAAGCTAGAATAAAATGTATTTATGATTTGTTTTAATTATTATTATTTTTTTAATCAGAGGCCCTTTTCTTTTTTTGGATGTATTACATGTTCAGA
Organism: Meda fulgida; assembly: GCA_030578275.1. Classification (NCBI taxonomy): domain Eukaryota; kingdom Metazoa; phylum Chordata; class Actinopteri; order Cypriniformes; family Leuciscidae; genus Meda; species Meda fulgida. The sequence continues at coordinate 31,180,469 of CM060634.1, forward strand.
TATTCATACAACAAAATATTCTGGGGGGCATGAAAGTTGCTGGCACTGGATGGCAACTTTTAAAAACAAAAAAAAACGCTGGTGGAGGAAGAGTTAATGTTCTCAAAATGTTAGCACAAAAACATTATAGTTCATGGGATGTTTTTTATGAAACGTATTTTATTTTTTGTGAATACTTCTTTCAAAATGTTCAGAGAAAATTCAAAAGGAACTTTATAATGTTTACAAAATGGAATGTTCCCTTAAAGTTCACATAACCGTTTTGAACATTCAGAAATAACTTTTTTTCTTCACTTAATGGGAATGCTAGCAAAACATTATATTTTTATTAGCTGGAAACTAAGGCATTGTTACATGCTTACTGGGTCAAAGTGCAAGTCCCGAAAATCCATAAGGATGAGCAATCATAATAGTGAAGAACATTGAAATTGTTATCCTGCCGCTCGATAACATTCCTTGATGTTGAAAAACCAAGATGCTTCATTATAAAGTGCAAAAAATGGTCATGCTTATGTGGCAATTAGAGCTGCTGGATAGCATAATTACCCATCTTTATCACATTATGACTGAATCTCTCTCTCTCTCTCTCTCTCTCTCTCTCTCTCTGTGTATCTCTCTCTCTCTCTATGTATCTTTCTCTCTCTCTCTCTGTCTCTCTCTCTCTCTCTCTCTCTCTGTCTCTCTCTCTCTCTGTCTCT
>CM060634.1:31186166-31236166 GCA_030578275.1 Meda fulgida
TCTGCAAAGTTGCTGCGCTGAAAGTTCAACTTAAAGGTGCCCTGTGTCAAAATCAATTCATTCTCCACATTCCATACCAGATGGGGGCAGTGTCCCCAGAAAGTGAGTTGGTCTACTCTAGAGTAACAAACGAGAAACGGCATAGTCATAATCATAGACATAATAAATACATAGACGTCCTATTGGCCGCTTTGGAGCGTTGCTGCGATACGTCAACGTGTCCGCCATTTTGCGGAGGGCAAGACTGCGCTGTGAACAAATGCAAGTAAACGGGTGAGCTGCGGTTTTCCTGGATAAAAACAATAATAACGTTTACATTTATCAGCCGATTTCAGTGGTTTGCACGTGGTGTACGTTACTATTACTAATTATATAATGACCAAATACAACCAGAAAAAAATGTTCAGTCTTGTTTGTGAAAGGTATTTCCCCGAGACCTGTTTTCAATTGTGTGGCGACTTGCACGGCCCCAAGCAGCGCACGAAACAGGCATTTCTCTCAATTCCCATAATGAGAGTTATGGGCAAGTTGCCCTCATTGATATGGCGCCGCAGTTGACGTACGCTCCAGCAGCCAATAGGGTGTCTATTTATTTATTATGTCTATGGTCATAATGCTCCTCCTACAGAGCTCTGTGATCCCCTCCATCCAATTTGCATTTAATACATTATTTTAAAAATAATAATAATAATTTAGGTGCAGTATTTATATATTTATTGATGTGTATTTAAGTGTAATGTTTGACTGGCTTAGAAGTTGGCTTATAGCATGGTTTGTTTACAGGTTATATGTATTGTTTATCTACATACTTTTACGGTTATAGGTATAACAGTATTGACACCATTATTTACATTAGACCGGAGCACATGCAACTTTTGCCCGTAAAGGAAATGGGCGTGAAGTTTCCGGACAACGTGCACTACACAGTTTAGCCAATTACAACACACCGGCCCAACTAACCAATCAGAGCCCATTGCCTGTTTCTGAGGGAGTGGTTTCATAAAATCAGGAAGTCAACCGGTCCTTCAAGAGAAAGCGGCTTACAATAAAGGTAAAATTAATGAAAAATAAGGCTTGAAAAAAAAAAAGAAACACTAAGACATGTTATATTGCACCCCATAAACGCAATCATGCAAAGAAAAAAATCAGTAAACCACCCCTTTAAATAAAATGTATTGTGTTTGTATGCAGTTTTTGAACATAGAAATCTTCCCAGCTAACAATTTTACGTTCTGGGAACGTTAGTTTTTGGTTCCCCAGAACATTCCCAAGAAAGTTCCCTATTGGTGATCCAGGAAAGTTTTCTTAACGTAAATAGAACGTTCCCTTAAGGTTAGGGGAACGTTCTGGAAACTTTATGGGAACATTCCCTTTAGGTTATAAAAATATAACCTAAAAAGAACCTACAGGGAACATTCCCGGAAAGTTCTCATTAGGTTATAAAATTAAACCTAAAAATAACCTAGAGGGAACCTTCCTAGAACGTTCTTGTTTGGTTCCCAAAAAAATAACCAAATGGGAACCATACGGGAACGTTCTGTGTTTGCTGGGTTAAGACCCAAAGATAGTGCATCTGAGTTTGCATGTGAAATTATTAATTTATTAGTTTGGATCCGCTGGGGTTTGACAGATGGTCCTCGACTGGTTTCGATAAAAGACTGATAAACCTCATCGTCTCTGCAGGAAGAGCTTCATCTGTCAGTTTTCCTCTGTGGAGCAGAAGAGGGGGATATCACTGCTCTCTCAAAGCTCACGGGACTCATCTCAGTTACGTTAGCCAATAAAATAAACCTAATAGTCAATAGGCTTTAGTTTATGTCAAAACTATGATTTATACTTATTAATGCTATAGTCGGGGCAAGTGGAGCGACAAGCGTAATGTCTCCGAAAGCCTAATACTACAGGTCCTTCTCAAAAAATTAGCATATTGTGATGAAGTTCATTATTTTCCATAATGTAATGATAAAAATTAAACTTTCATATGTTTTAGATTCATTGCACACCAACTGAAATATTTCAGGTCTTTTATTGTTTTAATACTGATGATTTTGGCATACAGCTCATGAAAACCCAAAATTCCTGTCTCAATAAATTAGCATGTCATGAAAAGGTTCTCTAAACGAGCTATTAACCTAATCATCTGAATCAACTAATTAACTCTAAACACCTGCAAAAGATTCCTGAGGCTTTTAAAAACTTCCAGCCTGTTTCATTACTCAAAACCGCAATCATGGGTAAGACTGCCGACCTGACTGCTGTCCAGAAGGCCATCATTGACACCCTCAAGCAAGAGGGTGAGACACAGAAAGACATTTCTGAACAAATAGGCTGTTCCCAGAGTGCTGTATCAAGGCACCTCAGTGGGAAGTCTGTGGGAAGGAAAAAGTGTGGCAAAAAACGCTGAGAAGAGGTGACCGGACCCTGAGGAAGATTGTGGGGAAGGACCGATTCCAGACCTCGGGGGACCTGCGGAAGCAGTGGACTGAGTCCGGAGTAGAAACATCCAGAGCCACCGTGCACAGGCGTGTGCAGGAAATGGGCTACAGGTGCCGCATTCTCCAGGTCAAGCCACTTTTGAACCAGAAACAGCGGCAGAAGCGCCTGACCTGGGCTACAGAGAAGCAGCACTGGACTGTTGCTCAGTGGTTGCATGTCATTCGGAAATCAAGGTGCCAGAGTCTGGAGGAAGACTGGGGAGAAGGAAATGCCAAAATGCCTGAAGTCCAGTGTCAAGTACCCACAGTCAGTGATGGTCTGGGGTGCCATGTCAGCTGCTGGTGTTGGTCCACTGTGTTTTATCAAGGGCAGGGTCAATGCAGCTATCAGGAGATTTTGGAGCACTTCATGCTTCCACCTGCTGAAAAGCTTTATGGAGATGAAGATTTCATTTTTCAGCACGACCTGGCTCCTGCTCACAGTGCCAAAACCACTGGTAAATGGTTTACTGACCATGGTATTACTGTGCTCAATTAGCCTGCCAACTCTCCTGACCTGAACCCCATAGAGAATCTGTGGGATATTGTGAAGAGAAAGTTGAGAGACGCAAGACCCAACACTCTGGATGAGCTTAAGGCCGCTCTCGAAGCATCCTGGGCCTCCAGAACACCTCAGCAGAGCCACAGGCTGATCGCCTCCATGCCACGCCACATTGAAGCAGTCATTTCTGCAAAAGGATTCCCGACCAAGTATTGAGTGCATAACTGAACATAATTATTTGAAGGTTGACTTTTTTTTTTGTATTAAAAACACTTTTTTTTATTGGTCGGATGAAATATGCTAATTTTTTGAGACAGGAATTTTGGGTTTTCATGAGCTGTATGCCAAAATCATCAGTATTAAAACAAAAAAAGACCTGAAATATTTCAGTTGGTGTGCAGTGAATCTAAAATATATGAAAGTTAAATTTTTATCATTACAGTATGGAAAATAATGAACTTCATCACAATATGCTAATTTTTTGAGAAGGACCTGTATGTCCGGAAAGGATTGACATATTCTACAGAGCCCCTACAGGGACACGATGATGGATAGAAAATATGAGATGGGAGGAAAACATATATTTCAAAGCTTCTGCGTTCTCTCTGAATTATAGTTGGGTATTACAGGGGTTGGACAATGAAACTGAAACAGCTGTGTCCGAAATCACCACCCTTACCCTCAAATAGGGCATTTTAATGGCTTTAAAGCTTACGGAAAAATGTATAAAAAATAATATTTAAATTAAATTAAATTAAGTAATGTCAGGGACAAGCTTAACCTAAAAAGCCTTTTATTGGACGACAATCTGGATGATAATGAATTATTTTACAAATCTGTTTCCTTGAAACAAATGAATAAAAAACACATGAATTAATAGTTCCAATAGTTGAAAAAATGAATGAATGAATTAATAAATGAAAGAATGGGAGAAATTAAAATAGACACAAGAGGAAAAAGACAAAGATAATTGAAAATAATAAATTATTTATTTATTTAGTTTCAACTTTATTTCTCCAAAGAATTTAGGAGAAACATCTGAGCCCAAACTCAAATTGACGTCAGACTTTAAATCCATATTTTTGTCCAATAAAATGCTTAGATATTTAATTGCTTCTCCTAAATCGGAAGAACAAAAATAGACACAAATGAGTTAATAGTAAATAAATAAACTATAAACAAACAAATCATGGTTAGCATAAGCTCAGTCATGTGACCACTCAAACGCAAAGATCAATGTTTTGAAATTGCTAAAGAGACGCATTGTTTCTCACAGACAGTTTTCTCTCGATATTGAACTAGGAAGCGAGTGTTTTAAATATTCCAGCTGTAAATGAATCTCCTCGTGATTCTTCACTCCTGTGGGAAGAAGAGCAGAGGATGAGAGGACAGATCAGATGAGACAGACCCACATATGGAAACGTTCGTGTGTGCTTCATTAGACATCCGTCCCCAGTTTCCACATTCATAAAACATATGAAAGATTCACACTTCATGCGAGGCGCGAGGATGGATGTGGCTTCTGACGACTGGGTTTAAAATGAAATGATTATTTTCTTTCTGTTCTGCCAGAAAGGTGATACCCTGTTAAATCCCCTCTAAATATGAACATGCGTTACTCAAACCTCAAATGTATTAAACTATAATACGCAAATCTGAAAGAATAATGGCGTTAAATGAGAATAAAACCCCCGAGAGCAGACAAGGTCTTGAGTTTGTGGAGGGATGTTTATGGTGTTATTACAGCGAGGAATCCTCTTTCTTTCCCTTTATCTGTCGTGTAATAGATTTGCTCTTTTTCGTCGTGTCGTGTTTAATTGTGTCTCGCGCTTATGATCACATTTGTTTGAGTTGTGTGGAGAGGGACAGGATGATTACATTTCATGGAAATTAGTTCCAATAAGTGTAGTCAAATGATAAAGTAACACATTTACATTTAATAATTCAACAGACATTTTTTTAATCCAATATGACTTACAAATGAGGAAAAATAAGGAATGTATCACACAAGAGCGTCAGTATTAGTATTCTCAACTATTGAAATGTGAGTGGTGTTTGTGATGCTAATGCTAATGGCAGTGGTTGCATAATATATCAGCGTTCAGTGCTTTATTTGAGTTTTTACATTCAGTACTCTTCGTGAAGGTGCAGAAACCTTGAACAGCAATATCATCTATCAACAGCACATTTTCTGACCGCACAGTTAGTGTCTGGACTAGTGACCACAACAAGTCATTTAAATAGAAAGCGCTTTAAAACTAAAGACTGTAGACTTGTATCTGTATAGCAGAGCGATTACAGTTGTTCTCAGTCGCTTTGGTGCATTTCTCAGATCAGAATTGAAATTCTCAAAACGAGCTGTTCAATCTTCACATCACTGTCACGTGTGCACATCAGAAAAGCAGTTTCTCATTTCTTTCAACAAATTGCAAATGCTTTGGTACATCCATGCAAATGATTATGTACAAATCTCTGCTGTTTCCGACATTATCAATCGCTTATGTCATGTTGATCAAACTGTATTATAATGGGTCTCTGTTGAATAGTCGTTAAGTCATAGCTTTACATGCAAAATGGTCGAACAAGTTGTCTTAATATGCATGTACTTTTCCCTAAGGAGATTGTCCTATGTTCTGTTTTTTCCTTTCTGCATCGCAATGACATTTCCGTCAACAAATTACAGTACAGACAGTAAAAGCGTAAATGTGAATCTTGTCCAGTCTCTTGCAGTCAAACTCCCACACACACTGAGGTGTAACCTACAATTTACAATAATCATCATCAAAACTTTATCCATAATATCCTCCAGAGGACACGGTTATACTGACATGACTGAGCAGTTTCACTGTTATCCGTACACAACGACACAAGCACTTGTCATCCTCATGGCACTGACACGTTCACTGACACAGATATTAACTTTTGAGAGATGAACTGGGTCGTGAGCAAGAGGCTTTTGCAAGTGATCATGGTGTTTTGCTATTTGTACGAATTGTTTTGAGAAATGCACTTACTGTTTTGCAAATGTCAAGGATGATACAAGAAATGTATCAAAGCGACTGAGAAAAACTGTCATTTTGTAAAACAAACCCACGGACCCAATGTGATTCTGGCAAACTTCAGCCTTGAATCTTCAGAAACCGTGAGCAGGGTCATGTGAAGTGTCATAAAGTCCACAGGGAAGTAATTCCAACGCTCAGAGGTTTGAGCTTGACCTTCTTGGAGGAGGAGAATAAACCTGCGCGCCATCATGTCAGGCTGTTTGCTTTATAGCTACTTAAGCCTGAGAAACGGACATTAATATTCTCGAGTGGGAATAGGTCATCTCAGCATATGTGGACTTCATAAAGGTTGAGATGGGAAAGGTGATTCATTCCCATGGTGATCAGTTTACTCCCCATAAGCTTCTTAATGTGTGTAAAACGGCTGAATCTGCAGATTTGTAGATTGGTGTTTGACATGCGTGGGTTTTGTAAGTTAAGGTCCCGCAGTGGGATTTACTGTAATCCGTCTGGAACTATTTAAACAGTGGCTTGCGAAGTCTTTCACAATTATGCATGCAGTTTCTATGAGCTCACATGAAATGAGATTTTTTTTTTACTAATTACTTTAAATATTTGTACCGTTTAAATGAATGGCACACCACTGGAAGTGAAGACAAAAGATGGATGGGCAGAAGAATAACTTGATGGATGGATAGACAGATGGATGGATGGATGGATGGATGGATGGATGGATGGATGGATGGATGGATGGATGGATGGATGGATGGATGGATGGATGGATGGATGGATGGATGGATGGATGGATGGATGGATGGATGGATGGATGGATGGATGGATGGATGGATGGATGGATGGATGGATGGATGGATGGATGGATGGATGGATGGATGGATGGATGGATGGATGGATGGATGGATGGATGGATGGATGGATGGATGGATGGATGGATGGATGGATGGATGGATGGATGGATGGATGGATGGATGGATGGATGGATGGATGGATGGATGGATAGATGGATGTATGGATGGATGGATGTATGGATAGACAGATGGATGGATGGATAGAATGGATGGATGGATAGACAGATAGATGGATGATGGGCAGAATAATAACTTAATGGACGGATGTATGGATGGATAGACAGATGGATAGATAGATAGATGGATGGATAGACAGATGGATGGATAGACAGATAGACGGATGGATGGATAGACAGATGGATGGATGGATAGACAGATAGACGGATAGATGGATGATGGGCAGAATAATAAATTAATGGATGGATGGATGGGCAGAATAATAAATGAATGGATGGATGATGGGCAGAATAATAAATGAATGGATGGATGGACGGGCAGAATAATAAATTAATGGATGGATGGATGATGAGCAGAATAATAAATTAATGGATGGATGGATGATGGGCAGAATAATAAATTAATGGATGGATGGATGATGAGCAGAATAATAAATTAATGGATGGATGGATGGGCAGAACAATAAATTAATGGATGGATGGATGGATGATGAGCAGAATAATAAATTAATGGATGGATGGATGATGGGCAGAATAATAAATTAATGGATGGATGATGGGCAGAATAATAAATTAATGGATGGATGGATGATGGGCAGAATAATAAATTAATGGATGGATGGATGATGGGCAGAATAATAAATTAATGGATGGATGGATGATGGGCAGAATAATAAATTAATGGATGGATGGATGATGAGCAGAATAATAAATTAATGGATGGATGGATGATGGGCAGAATAATAAATTAATGGATGGATGGATGATGAGCAGAATAATAAATTAATGGATGGATGATGGGCAGAATAATAAATTAATGGATGGATGGATGATGGGCAGAATAATAAATTAATGGATGGATGGATGATGGGCAGAATAATAAATTAATGGATGGATGGATGATGGGCAAAATAATAAATTAATGGATGGATGGATGATGAGCAGAATAATAAATTAATGGATGGATGGATGATGGGCAGAATTATAAATTAATGGATGGATGATGGGCAGAATAATAAATTCATGGATGGATGGATGATGGGCAGAATAATAAATTCATGGATGGATGATGGGCAGAATAATAAATGAATGGATGGATGGACGGGCAGAATAATAAATTAATGGATGGATGGATGATGAGCAGAATAATAAATTAATGGATGGATGGATGATGGGCAGAATAATAAATTAATGGATGGATGGATGATGAGCAGAATAATAAATTAATGGATGGATGGATGGGCAGAATAATAAATTAATGGATGGATGGATGGATGATGAGCAGAATAATAAATTAATGGATGGATGGATGATGGGCAGAATAATAAATTAATGGATGGATGATGGGCAGAATAATAAATTAATGGATGGATGGATGATGGGCAGAATAATAAATTAATGGATGGATGGATGATGAGCAGAATAATAAATTAATGGATGGATGATGGGCAGAATAATAAATTAATGGATGGATGGATGATGGGCAGAATAATAAATTAATGGATGGATGGATGATGGGCAGAATAATAAATTAATGGATGAATGGATGATGGGCAGAATAATAAATTAATGGATGGATGGATGATGAGCAGAATAATAAATTAATGGATGGATGGATGATGGGCAGAATTATAAATTAATGGATGGATGATGGGCAGAATAATAAATTAATGGATGGATGATGGGCAGAATAATAAATTCATGGATGGATGATGGGTAGAATAATAAATTAATGGATGGATGGATTATGGGCAGAATTATAAATTAATGGATGGATGATGGGTAGAATAATAAATTAATGGATGGATGGATTATGGGCAGAATTATAAATTAATGGATGGATGATGGGCAGAATAATAAATTAATGGATGGATGATGAGCAGAATTATAAATTAATGGATGGATGATGAGCAGAATTATAAATTAATGGATGGATGATGGGCAGAATTATAAATTAATGGATGGATGATGAGCAGAATTATAAATTAATGGATGGATGATGGGCAGAATTATAAATTAATGGATGGATGATGGGCAGAATTATAAATTAATGGATGGATGATGGGCAGAATAATAAATTAATGGATGGATGATGGGCAGAATTATAAATTAATGGATGGATGATGAGCAGAATTATAAATTAATGGATGGATGGATGATGAGCAGAATAATAAATTAATGGATGGATGATGAGCAGAATAATAAATTAATGGATGGATGGATGGATGATGAGCAGAATTATAAATTAATGGATGGATGATGAGCAGAATAATAAATTAATGGATGGATGGATTATGGGCAGAATTATAAATTAATGGATGGATGATGAGCAGAATAATAAATTAATGGATGGATGGATGATGGGCAGAATTATAAATTAATGGATGGATGATGGGCAGAATAATAAATTAATGGATGGATGGATGATGAGCAGAATTATAAATTAATGGATGGATGGATGATGAGCAGAATTATAAATTAATGGATGGATGGATGATGGGCAGAATAATAAATTAATGGATGGATGGATGATGGGCAGAATTATAAATTAATGGATGGATGGATGATGAGCAGAATTATAAATTAATGGATGGATGGATGATGAGCAGAATTATAAATTAATGGATGGATGGATGATGGGCAGAATAATAAATTAATGGATGGATGGATGATGGGCAGAATTATAAATTAATGGATGGATGATGAGCAGAATAATAAATTAATGGATGGATGGATTATGGGCAGAATTATAAATTAATGGATGGATGATGAGCAGAATAATAAATTAATGGATGGATGGATGATGGGCAGAATTATAAATTAATGGATGGATGGATGATGGGCAGAATTATAAATTAATGGATGGATGGATGATGAGCAGAATTATAAATTAATGGATGGATGGATGATGGGCAGAATAATAAATTAATGGATGGATGGATGATGGGCAGAATTATAAATTAATGGATGGATGGATGATGGGCAGAATAATAAATTAATGGATGGATGATGGGCAGAATTATAAATTAATGGATGGATGGATGATGGGCAGAATTATAAATTAATGGATGGATGATGGGCAGAATAATAAATTAATGGATGGATGGATGATGAGCAGGATAATAAATTAATGGATGGATGGATGATGAGCAGAATTATAAATTAATGGATGGATGGATGATGGGCAGAATAATAAATTAATGGATGGATGGATGATGAGCAGAATAATAAATTAATGGATGGATGGATGGATGATGAGCAGAATAATAAATTAATGGATGGATGGATGATGGGCAGAATAATAAATTAATGGATGGATGGATGGATGATGAGCAGAATAATAAATTAATGGATGGATGGATGATGAGCAGAATTATAAATTAATGGATGGATGGATGATGGGCAGAATAATAAATTAATGGATGGATGATGGGCAGAATAATAAATTAATGGATGGATGGATGATGGGCAGAATAATAAATTAATGGATGGATGGATTATGGGCAGAATAATAAATTAATGGATGGATGATGGGCAGAATTATAAATTAATGGATGGATGGATGATGAGCAGAATAATAAATTAATGAATGGATATACAGATAAATGAATAGATGGACGGATGAATAGATAGATTCATAGATAGATAGATAGCTTTTCTCTGACTTTATTTTCTCTCTCTCTCTCTCCTCCCGAGCTCAGTGAGATCAGTGTGGACTTCATTAGCGTCAGGCTTTGGCTTCTGTCCGATCGGAATATGTCGCTGTAATTGGTTCATGTTAACAAACCTCAGAGTTTATAAAGGAGTTTACACTTCCCAGTGGTCAATAGCTCTCCATCCGCAGCCTGTGACAAGACCAAGCGTTGGCCACTTAGCAAAGGTCAGCGATGGAGAGCTAGGCAACCGATCGATCCATTAAACTGCTGCCGTCCTTTACAGAGAGCTAATGAAGGCCTTCTTTCCCACGAGAAACAAACACAACATCAAGAACCCGTGGTGTGATCCGTGTCCCAGTTCCTCTGTGGAAATACACATGAAGAACCCGTGGTGTGATCCGTGTCCCAGTTCCTCTGTGGAAATACACATGAAGAACCCGTGGTGTGATCCGTGTCCCAGTTCCTCTGTGGAAATACACATGAAGAACCCGTGGTGTGATCCGTGTCCCAGTTCCTCTGTGGAAATACACATGAAGAACCCGTGGTGTGATCCACGTCCCAGTTCCTCTGTGGAAATACACATGAAGAACCCGTGGTGTGATCCGTGTCCCAGTTCCTCTGTGGAAATACACATCAAGAACCCGTGGTGTGATCCGTGTCCCAGTTCCTCTGTGGAAATACACATGAAGAACCCGTGGTGTGATCGATCCATCTCCCAGTTCCTCTGTGGAAATACACATGAAGAACCCGTGGTGTGATCCGTCTCCCAGTTCCTCTGTGGAAATACACATCAAGAACCCGTGGTGTGATCCGTGTCCCAGTTCCTCTGTGGAAATACACATGAAGAACCCGTGGTGTGATCCGTCTCCCAGTTCCTCTGTGGAAATACACATGAAGAACCCGTGGTGTGATCCGTGTCCCAGTTCCTCTGTGGAAATACACATGAAGAACCCGTGGTGTGATCCGTGTCCCAGTTCCTCTGTGGAAATACACATGAAGAACCCGTGGTGTGATCGATCCATCTCCCAGTTCCTCTGTGGAAATACACATGAAGAACCCGTGGTGTGATCGATCCATCTCCCAGTTCCTCTGTGGAAATACACATGAAGAACCCGTGGTGTGATCGATCCATCTCCCAGTTCCTCTGTGGAAATACACATGAAGAACCCGTGGTGTGATCGATCCATCTCCCAGTTCCTCTGTGGAAATACACATGAAGAACCCGTGGTGTGATCCGTCTCCCAGTTCCTCTGTGGAAATACACATGAAGAACCCGTGGTGTGATCCGTCTCCCAGTTCCTCTGTGGAAATACACATGAAGAACCCGTGGTGTGATCCGTCTCCCAGTTCCTCTGTGGAAATACACATGAAGAACCCGTGGTGTGATCCGTGTCCCAGTTCCTCTGTGGAAATACACATGAAGAACCCGTGGTGTGATCCGTGTCCCAGTTCCTCTGTGGAAATACACATGAAGAACCCGTGGTGTGATCCGTCTCCCAGTTCCTCTGTGGAAATACACATGAAGAACCCGTGGTGTGATCCGTCTCCCAGTTCCTCTGTGGAAATACACATGAAGAACCCGTGGTGTGATCCGTCTCCCAGTTCCTCTGTGGAAATACACATGAAGAACCCGTGGTGTGATCCATCTCCCAGTTCCTCTGTGGAAATACACATGAAGAACCCGTGGTGTGATCCGTGTCCCAGTTCCTCTGTGGAAATACACATGAAGAACCCGTGGTGTGATCCGTCTCCCAGTTCCTCTGTGGAAATACACATGAAGAACCCGTGGTGTGATCCATCTCCCAGTTCCTCTGTGGAAATACACATGAAGAACCCGTGGTGTGATCCGTGTCCCAGTTCCTCTGTGGAAATACACATGAAGAACCCGTGGTGTGATCCGTCTCCCAGTTCCTCTGTGGAAATACACATGAAGAACCCGTGGTGTGATCCATCTCCCAGTTCCTCTGTGGAAATACACATGAAGAACCCGTGGTGTGATCCGTGTCCCAGTTCCTCTGTGGAAATACACATGAAGAACCCGTGGTGTGATCCATCTCCCAGTTCCTCTGTGGAAATACACATGAAGAACCCGTGGTGTGATCCGTGTCCCAGTTCCTCTGTGGAAATACACATGAAGAACCCGTGGTGTGATCCGTGTCCCAGTTCCTCTGTGGAAATACACATGAAGAACCCGTGGTGTGATCCGTCTCCCAGTTCCTCTGTGGAAATACACATGAAGAAAACAGTGCGGCTCTTATGATGGGGAAATTCTACGGTGGACCAGTAGTGCACAACACAACGAAATTAAGCCACAACACAACGGAAATAAGCCACAACACAATGGAAATAAGCCACAACACAATGGAAATAAGCCACAACACAATGGAAATAAGCCACAACACAATGGAAATAAGCCACAACACAACGGAAAATGTACAACACAATGGAAATGCTCTTGACCACTAGAGGGCTCTCGGAGCGGTAATGTTAGTTTTCCACGCCACTGTTCTATAGAGTCGGCAGTCTTAAGAAATCAATATATCAATCACGATTAGTTTTAACAGTATATAGCCATTGTATGTCGACATAAAATATTACTTCAAAATCACCTACATGAATTATAGGTGTTTTTTATTCCCCGAGAATGCTTGAGACCGTACACGCATTAGTATACACTATTTTAATAATGTATTGGAAATTGTTTAAATGAACATTAACTAAGATTATTAAATGCTTTAGAATTTAAAATTAAATTTAACTAATGTTATCCTTTTTTAAGGGATGCAATGGTCACTTTGATCACAATCAATCAGAAATCAATATTTAGGCAACAAACTAGTCAGATTTTGTGAAGCAGTGTTTTCAGGAAGCATACACACTCCTGCCTCGCCTCGCCTGTCGTCTTCAGGTCGCTGGCATTACTAGATGGGTCACGGAAGGGGAACTGAAGAAGGGAGAAGGTGTGTGTGAGAAAGAGAGAGAGACAGAGAGTGTGAAACAGACAGAAAGTGCTAATTTTAGCACGCAGTGATAAACCTTGCTTCACTGTGGGACAGGCTGATATCAAAAGGAACACATGCTGACTCGGTTGCCATGGTGAGCCTAATTCAGCTTGGATGTCTCCTAATTGGAAAGCTGGGATATATAGGGGGACAATTACATATAAAAAGGCTGCATATTTGTAATGACTGTCAAGAATCACAAATGGAACTATCCCAAGGCCGTGTTCATGACTCAAGGGAGGTTTCAGACTACACTAGATCAATGTTCAGGCAGAGGTGGATAGTTACAGAAAGCATAAGCGCTCATGTTTACAGTGAATGTCAGAGGAATCTCTCTCTGCATGTGTGGGATTTTTCGCTTCATTGCCAGACCTCACATCTGACTGCATGCAGAATCAGACAATGAAAACAGTTCTGACATGACAAGTGTTTGGCATGGTAATAGTTATGACAATGACAATATGATATTCTTGGTCTTGGCAGAACAAATCTTGCTACGCTGCTTCTGTTATTGATGTTATTAATGTTATTGCTGCTGTTATTGATGTTATTAATGTTATTGCTGCTGGTATTGATGTTATTGCTGCTGGTATTGCTGTTATTAATGTTATTGCTGCTGTTATTAATGTTATTAATGTTATTGCTGTTATTAAGTTATTACTGCTGTTATTGAGGTTATTAATGTTATTGCTGTTATTAATGTTATTGCTGCTGTTATTGCTGTTATTAATGTTATTGCTGCTGTTATTGATGTCATTAATGTTATTGCTGTTGTTATTGATGTTATTAATGTTATTGCTGCTGTTATTGATGTTATTAATGCTATTGCTGCTGTTATTGCTGCTGTTATTGATGTTATTAATGTTATTGCTGCTGTTATTGATGTTATTAATGTTATTGCTGTTATTAATGTTATTGCTGCTGTTATTGATGTTATTAATGTTATTGCTGCTGTTATTGCTGTTATTAATGTTATTGCTGTTATTAATGTTATTGCTGCTGTTATTGATGTTATTAATGTTATTGCTGCTGTTATTGATGTCATTAATGCTATTGCTGCTGTTATTGCTGCTGTTATTGATGTTATTAATGCTATTGCTGCTGTTATTGCTGTTGTTATTGATGTTATTAATGTTATTGTTGCTGTTATTGCTGCTTTTATTGATGTTATTAATGTTATTGCTGCTTTGATGTTATTAATGCTATTGCTGCTGTTATTGATGTTATTAATGTTATTGCTGCTTTTATTGATGTTATTAATGCTATTGCTGCTGTTATTGCTGCTTTTATTGATGTTATTAATGTTATTGCTGCTTTTATTGATGTTATTAATGCTATTGCTGCTGTTATTGCTGCTGTTATTGATGTTATTAATGTTATTGCTGCTGTTATTGATGTTATTAATGTTATTGCTGTTGGTATTGATGTTATTGCTGCTGGTATTGCTGTTATTAATGTTATTGCTGCTGGTATTGCTGTTATTAATGTTATTGCTGCTGTTATTGCTGTTATTAATGTTATTGCTGTTATTAATGTTATTGCTGCTGTTATTGCTGCTGTTATTGCTGTTATTAATGTTATTGCTGTTATTAATGTTATTGCTGCTGTTATTGCTGTTATTAATGTTATTGCTGCTGTTATGGATGTTATTGCTGCTGTTATTGCTGCTGTTATTGCTGCTGTCATGGATGTTATTGCTGCTGTTATTGCTGCTGGTATTGCTGTTATTAATGTTATTGCTGTAATTAATGTTATTGCTGCTGTTATTGATGTTATTAATGTTATTGCTGCTGTTATTGATGTTATTAATGCTATTGCTGCTGTTATTGCTGCTGTTATTGATGTTATTAATAATATTGCTGCTGTTATTGCTGTTGTTATTGATGTTATTAATGTTATTGCTGCTGTTATTGCTGCTGTTATTGATGTTTTTAATGTTATTGCTGCTGTTATTGATGTTATTAATGCTATTGCTGCTGTTATTGCTGCTGTTATTGCTGTTGTTATTAATGTTATTGCTGCTGTTATTGCTGCAGTTATTAATGTTATTAATGTTATTGCTGCTGTTATTGCTGTTATTAATGTTATTGCTGTTGGTATTGATGTTATTGATGTTATTGCTGCTGGTATTGCTGTTATTAATGTTATTGCTGCTGTTAATGCTGTTATTAATGTTATTGCTGCTGTTATTGCTGTTATTAATGTTATTGCTGCTGTCATGGATTTTATTGCTGCTGTTATTGCTGTTATTAATGTTATTGCTGCTGTTATTCCTGTTATTAATGTTATTGCTTCTGTTATTTATGTTATTGCTGCTGGTATTGCTGTTATTAATATTATTGCTGCTGTTATTGCTGTTATTAATGTTATTGCTGCTTTTATTGATGTTATTAATGCTATTGCTGCTGTTATTGCTGCTGTTATTGATGTTATTGCTGCTGTTATTGCTGTTATTAATGTTATTGCTGCTGTTATTCCTGTTATTAATGTTATTGCTTCTGTTATTGATGTTATTGATGTTATTGCTGCTAGTATTGCTTTTATTAATGTTATTGCTGCTGTTATTGATGTTATTAACGCTATTGCTGCTGTTATTGCTGCTGTTATTGATGTTATTAATGCTAATGCTGCTGTTATTGCTGCTGTTATTGATGTTATAAATGCTAATGCTGCTGTTATTGCTGTTATTAATGTTATGATGTTATTAATGTTATTGCTGCTGTTATTGATGTTATTAATGCTATTGCTGCTGTTATTGCTGCTGTTAATGATGTTATTAATGCTAATGCTGCTGTTATTGCTGTTATTAATGTTATGATGTTATTAAAGTTATTGCTGCTGTTATTGATGTTATTAATGCTAATGCTGCTGTTATTGCTGCTGTTAATGATGTTATTGATGTTATTGCTGTTATTAATGTAATTGCTGCTGGTATGGATGTTGCTGCAGAGCAAGAACAGGACTTGCTGCTGCCAATATACACACGACACACTGCTGTGAGCAAGTAAGACATGCTTCTGCTGTACAATATAGTGTACATGAATTACCTGTAGCAGATCTATACAGGTGGAGCTGGGGAAGGTGGAGGGTTTCTGAAAGTGCGCTGCACTGCTTAGGCAAATGCTGAAGTATTGAAGGATGAGCAGCGATGTCATTGGCTACTGATACAGCAGGAACCAATCAGCTGTGCCCATTAGAGAATGATGTGATTGCAAGCAGATTGAGTTAAGGACAGATACGCCTGCGGCATTTAGAGTTTCGTGACAGAACTTTGTATGTTGCTAACAAAATAATGAGTTCAATTAACTCATTACTTGAAGTAGCGGAATTAAAAGATAAGAAATCTCATAAATATGTGCAACAATCCTTCCTATGTGGTGAAGCTAAACCCAGAATCCACTGAAGAGCCATTGTGTTTGTCTTGAGCCAATGATTCAAACGATACAAGACAGTTATGAGCCATTACATACTTTTCATCGCTGTAGCGCCACCATCAGGCCGATTGGGACGACTTTTGGTGAAATTGTAGACTGGGTCTGTGCTAGCATCCCTCAAAGTTTCAAGTCTCTTCGTCTTATGGTTTGATCTGCCCAGTCACTTTTAGGGGAGAATGTTGATCCCTGGAAATTCCCGATCCCCTAAAAATCATAAGTGAATCACAGGAGACGCATTTAAAAAAAAACAGGCCGGTGAATGAGGACTTTTCTCACTAGTGGTTATAAAATCTTATTTTCAGTGAGGTTTGAGTATATTGTGTAAAAGTACTAATTTCAAATGAATTGCATGTAACTGACGCTGTAGGTGGTGCATGACACTTCTGTCAATCATGCATCTATAAATGCCCAAATGCTGGCCTGTTAGTCTGGTCAATATTTCTGAAAGCATAAAAGTTGCTTGAGTCTTTGTTTCAAAATACTGAATCAACATATTGGGTTTTCCACCAGTACGCTGTGACAGGGATGTGCTTTTCCTTTCAGAAAAGGGATGAAAAAATAAAATGTTCATCTATCAGATCAGTGTGACGAATTAAAATTATGAAAAAAAGATGAATAATTGATTTGTTCATTACCAGGCAAAGACATCCGCAAAAGTTAATAAAGATTCCCCGTCTCCTAAAATGGCCCTGAGAAGCAGACTATTCCCGGTGATTTATCAAAGCACATCGGCTCCCTGTGAAAACCCCACGACGGGTTCCTCACTCGCGCACGGGCATCTCGGGGGTACAGGAACATTCGGGGTTCATTTACATGTTACGCTTGAGAGACAGCAGCTGTAAATGCTGTACAGTTGTAAAAAAAACAAACAGAAAAAGCATTGCATTTTATACGTTTACAATGGAAACATAGTGGCCAAGCTATCAGCACTGCAAAAAATAATAAATAAAAGCAATATTTCAGCTTATGTCTGCACATTTGCTTCTAAACACCGCATTTACTCATTTACAGTGCCGATTCAGGTTTATAACCATCAGCTCCTGAGAGAGCGAGAGAGAGAGAGAGAGAGAGAGAGAGAGTGTGTGTGTGAGAGTGAGAGAGAGAGAGAGAGAGAGAGAGAGAGAGAGAGTGTGTGTGTGTGTGAGAGAGAGAGAGAGAGAGAGAGAGAGAGAGAGTGTGTGTGAGAGTGAGAGAGAGAGAGAGAGAGAGAGAGAGAGAGAGAGAGAGAGAGAGAGTGTGTGTGAGAGTGAGAGAGAGAGAGAGAGCGAGAGAGAGAGAGAGAGAGAGAGAGTGTGTGTGAGAGTGTGAGAGAGAGAGAGAGAGAGAGAGAGAGAGAGAGAGAGAGAGAGAGAGAGAGAGAGAGTGTGTGTGTGTGTGTGTGTGTGTGAGAGAGAGAGAGAGGTTACACCTTCTGTGCATTTATGGGTATATATATATATATATATACATACTGTATATGAGACAAATGTTTACTATTACTGCATAAATATAACGCTTTTAACCACAATAATGTTTCTGCAATCAGAATCTTAGTAAACCAATGATTTGTGAATATATGATTTCAAATATGAAATATGATTGTTTTGTATGTAATAATTAAATTTACATCACACTTAAAAAATTGTAATAAATAATAAAATAAGCAATAAAAGAGCAAGAAGAGAAATATCATTAGTTATTAGTTTATGCATCCATCTATCTATCTATATATATATTACATTTACATTTAATAATTTAGCAGAAGCTTTTATCCAAAGTAACTTACAAATGAGGAGAGCAGAAGCAATCAGAGCAACAAGAGGACAACAGCAACAGTGCTGTAACAAGTCTAGTCTTGCACAGAGCACATAGCAAGGTTTTTTTATCAGAAAAAACAAAACAAATAGAATAGAAAAGGTAAATGCTAGTATTAATTGGTCAGGTGCTGACGGAAAAAAAGATGTTTAGACATTTTTTGAAAATGACCAGAGACTCAGTTGCTGCATTGAGATGCAGGTTAGTCCACTAGCTGGGAACAGTCCAGGTCCGTGAGAGAGTGTGTGTGTGTGTGTGTGTGTGTGTGTATAAAGAAACAATACTAATTGCACTGACAAAAAAAAGTTTCAGTTTGAACAATTATTCAATTGTAAAAAAATACCATGGTACTGGCCTAATTAGTTTGAAAGGCTTCAAGTGTGTGGATATTTACTGTCAGTAAATAAAGCCTTCATAACCTCTAATTAGCAGATGTTCATTAAGCAGAATTTGCTCTGTTGCATGAAGCACCTTAAGCTCAAAGTTACTCTGTTTGATTCATCATTGAGTTTCTGAAACTGTAGATCAAGATGAAGGACGGCTGAGGCTCACGTTAATGTCATTTCAACACGTTCACAAGATCCAGGAGATGAAAAACAGCAAATCAGCTCATGATCAAATAACATCAATACAAACTCTATCAATATGTGTCATGGTTGGACAGACCGTCCAGAAATGGCACATTTAAATCTGTCAACATCAATCAAACACATCTGTTTTTGGGGCAATTTAGGCCAAATATACTTTGCATGACTAACGCTAGAGTCACTAAAGCATTCAAAATGCAGAATTTTACATGAAGATTTCAAGATTTCCGGGTATTTTCTACAACAGTGTTGGCCTAAGAAATTAGTAAAAGAATATTGATTAACATTAAACAATAGTTCAACATCAGCTGAACAAGAATGAGGTGGAGCAAGTTGATGAGATTATTGAGATTAAAAAGACACACTGTAAAATATATTTAAAAAATTAAGTTGCTTCCATAAATTTTTTGTCATTTCAACATAAATGATATTAAACGGACTTAAAACGAGAATGAATTGTAAACGAATGCACTCTTGCATGAAATTGTGACATTTTGATCTACAGTGACGTCAGTGCAGAAGCAGGTGTTCGTCTCTGTCCAGTAGATGGCGCTATAGATACATATATAAACATAATTCCGTTTGGGGAAACACACACACACACACACACACACACACACA
Organism: Meda fulgida; assembly: GCA_030578275.1. Lineage (NCBI taxonomy): Eukaryota > Metazoa > Chordata > Actinopteri > Cypriniformes > Leuciscidae > Meda > Meda fulgida. The sequence continues at coordinate 31,206,281 of CM060634.1, forward strand.
CACACACACACACACACACACACACACACACACACACACACACACACACACACACACACACACACACACACACACACACACACACACACACACACAGTTAAAGAAACATTTCAGCAAAAAGAGAATTCAATCATAATTTACTCACCCTTGTGTGCTCCAAACCTGTATGAGTTTCATATTTGGATTAACTTTTCATTTAAGCACAGATCAATGTGATCATGTGTGAAATATGCGTATGAAGAATAAAAAAAATAAAAAACCCCACAGATGACAGACTCGTATTTGGTTTAAATTCTTTAAAGGTGCATTCAATACAGTGTTTTTCAGTTCCTCTACATTTTCAGGCATATGTACAGGATTTACATACAGTCCTCATAGAAAATAAAACTAATACAAAATAATAAGCTTTTGTACAGAAGCAAAAGAATCTATATATACACATATCTTTGAAATGATAAGGCATATAGTACACTCTCCCATCATACATTATGCGCTGAAATAACATCCATCTGGTTTTCACACAGGAAAACCTGCCACGATCATCCCGAATGTTGAAACACACTCCGTGTGACAGTGAGGCCAACACAAAAACACAGAGAAAGACTACGTAGTTTCAGAATGACAGTATCTGTAGCTGTATGGCCTTTGGCTAAAGTGAAATGTGGATTGCAAACTAAAGATGATATTATAGAGTGAATCTCAAGGTCACAAAACATGTCACCCCAAAATCAAAAGAAAGAAATAGGGAATTATATTTTGCATTATAAAAAAGAAGCAAATTTGCACACTCAAATTCTCATTATTTTAATGGGAAAATAATTATATTAGATATATATATATCACACACACTCACACAGTATATATTAAATTGTATATAATAATACACGATTATTGTTCTACTACAATACTGAGAATTTGAAGGGGGGGGGGGGGGTCTTAATGAAAAAATTTAAATATGATTTATTTTCTGTATGCAAATACAATATTTGATGTTATTTTTCATTCAATTTTAGGGTGAAATGTGATCTTGGCATTTTCATGAAATTCATCCTATAAAAGAGCGAGATGCAAAACACACACACACACTTCCAACGTGGTGGTCATACGATCATGCATAAACATGTCTCTCTCACACACACATCCCATCTGACACTTTTACTGTAAATATATTTTTCTCTGTACTTAGAACATCTTTAAATATTTAAGGATAAAGCGCTTAAAAAATAAATAACCACAGTTTAGGTTTGTCTATTGCAAGATATAGTGATTCATATTTATTTAAAAACTCTGTATGTGCAAGTTCGGTGCAACGTTGAATCTTCTTGCCCTAAAAAAACAAACAAACGTTACATTCAATACTGGAAACTTCAATCCCTGACGGAGTCAGAAACGCTCTCCGAGAGTCCGTTACAATCCCGACATTCCCCAGTCTTTGCTTCGAGGTCTGGAGTCGTCGAACGCATCCCAAAATATCCACACACAACCATTGCACTTCAAGTATTCAAATGAAAAGTGTTTCAGTGTCCCGAACCCCAGTGATTCGCCAACGGTAAAGCCAACACTGACCGAGGCTGGTGCACGTATTGCAACGCTGTTGATTTGTCAGAAACTTGATGGGTTTTCGTCTTCAAGTTTGGTTTTATTATCAATAAACATTCCAGAAAAAATTATATATATTATATATAGCTTATCATAAGATTTTAATACTCTTAAAGCCAGAACAAATGTGCCTCAACAAAACGTCCTTTTCACTGGCCTGGTAAACCATCAAACAGGAAGTAGAATTGTGTCCAGTAAAGACTTCATCACATCCAGCGTACACACACACACACACACACACACACACACACACACACACACACACACACACACACAGGTCCAGAAAAACTCAATCACAGTCTGGCACAATCGTCCTCAGTGTCAGGAAACTGGAGTGCATCTGGAACCCGAGAAAGAGCCAAGATGGCGGAGATGAGCTATTCAGAGCCAACGAACGCATCTCTCCTCCGAACACAGCAACCAGGAGCTAATGTAAACAGACCGCTAGTGCGAGTGTGTAGAAACCAGAAGATAAAGATCTGCCGAAAAGTGCCGTCAACCTCAGAAATCACAAATGCAATTACACAGCTGAAGAAAATCACCATAAAGACATTGCAACGTGGAAGTCTGTCAGTGTAAGAAACTAGCGTCATGCTTTTCTCGGTTTGGTATATGCGTGAAAACTGATGCAGCATTGAGATTATTACTCGTTCTCCGCATTGCGTATGCCGTCTGAGGAAACATGTGGACGAGGGCGATGCCGAACATGGAAAGCTGAACTTCTCGCACTCGTTCACCTCAACAGCTTCACACTAAATATATATATATATCACTTCAGTACGTCAATGAACAGAGGCACTGATGCTCGAAGTCAGCTTCATTGGGGGAATCTCATGAAAACAATCAGAAATTAGTTTTCACCTCAAAATCAAAAGACATTTTGCATGAAGAAAATAAAGCATTTCTTATGTGGGCATTATTTTCATGACATTAAACATTTCTCCACAACTGTAATGTATGGAGTCCCACACATGGCATGCGGAGGGGAAAAATATGTATATTGTGGCCATAAATTAATGATTCCTTCCAATAACTTATTAATACGCACGTTTTACTAATGCATTCCCTTGTTTTAAGTAAATCATGCGCACAATATAATAATTCTTCCCTCGCTTTTCTAAATCGTGGCCATGTTGTAATAATTAGTTCTCTTGTTTTAGTTCAATCAAAACGAGGGAACGAATTAGTAAAATGTGCTGACATTAGACACTGGCCACGATTTACTAAATCATAATTATTATATCATGTGCACCATAGAAAACAAAGGGACGAATAATTATATTGTGCAATTTACTAAAACAAGAGAATGAATATTAATTTGTGGCCACGCTATACATATTTTTTCCTGAATGTCCAGTGTGTGTCTCCATAATGCAAATATATATATTAAAAATATATACATTTTTTTTAACTAATAGTGTATTTTATATAATTTGTTAAGTAAAATTAAATATGCCAGTTGTACTGTTGCTATTTATTTCTATTTCTATATGTATTCTATTTTAAAAGAAACTTCCTAGATTCCTAGAAGTTTATGATAACTGGATAAAGATTTTTTTTAAATTCATAAACAACTGCAACTTCAGCTTTTAGCTGATATTTCAGTTTTTTTTTTTAAAGCAACAAGCAAAAAAAAAAAAAAAAAAAAAACTTTAAGTTTTCTATAATGTCAATTTTGGATTGTCATGAAAATAGTCATGAAGTCACAATGGAACAAAGTTAAGGATTCTAGAAATTCCCTTCGTTTTCTGCGAATGCAAACAGAATTTCGGGTATTTTTCTTGAGAAGTGAATAAATTACATTTTTTCGTGAGATTCACCCTTTCACCTGTGTAACACGACTAAAATAAAGCCATTATAGTGAAACAACTGTTATTATTGCACAGAGCAACTTTTGGTAATCATAACGTCCTCCACCAGGACATCCGTTACAAAAATAGGAAAAGAACTAGATAAAGTTATCGAGCGATTACCTAATATTAAAGACTCTTTACAGTAGATTAGTTTAGGATGAGCTTCGAATGAAAGTGTGCAAGGGAAGTGCATGTGGTTAAGAGCGAGAGACACCAGCGCAGTTCTCTCTCTCTCTCTCTCTTGAAGAGTTCAGCCCAGAGTCGCCCCCTGCTGGCCCTGAGATGCAGCCCTGAGACCCACAACACCAGGACAAAAACAGTCAAACCAACAAAAACAAGGAGAAAAGCGAGTCTTCCGTGGGAATGTTAGCCGTGCGAGATCACATTCACAGTGTGGATTCACACTCCACTTTGCATGTTGTGGTTGCGGCGCCTTTGCGAGTGAGCTTGAGGAAGCTGGGCTTCTCCGAGACACCGTTAGTCTTACTAGACGAGGTCAAGGCCTTCTTCTGCTCGGCCTTCGGGTCTCCGTCTCGACTGGACGCGGGGTAGATGACGAGGAAGCAGGACGCCAGGAACCCCAGGAAGGATCCGCCGGAAGCCACCATGGGAATGACCCGCACGCTTCCCACCGCTTCCACCACCGCTCCCAGTGCCGACGCCACCAGGATCTGAGAGATGTACACCTGACACGACAGGATGGCACAGTCGATGCCAAAGCCTCGCTTCGAGTTCCCGGGACTGTGCTGGACGTACTGCAGACACAGAAAACACACACATCAGTCGCATCTAAACGTCCCGTGTCTCCGCTCTCTGTGTTACTGTTCAAGAACTAAAGCAATATGACATTTATTCAGTAGATTCAGAATGCACTGGGCAACTTTTCATAATCATAATGCTCTCCAATAGGACATTTTTGGAGCGAATAACTTACAGGTGCAAAAGTTCATTTATTTCAGTAATTCAAATTAAAAGGTGAAACTAATATATTTAGTGTATATAACTATATACATATGCATGATTATACTTTTCAGAGGGACGACATTTCTGTATTTAAAATCTTTTTTTTATTGATTTCATGTAGTAATCTAATTTTCTGAGATTTTGAATTTGTGGTTTTCATAAGCTGTAAGACATAATCATCAAAATGATAACTTTTGCACGATACTCAAATTTTTCAAGTTTCCCCTGTATGACAGGTTTATTTAGATAAACAATGAGGAGAATATAACATTATTGGCACCTTTAGATTCTCCACTAAAACTTGCATGGCATGAGCTGCTCTAAGATGCCTGTTTATTTAGAGAACATCTTATAACAACTAATAATATATTTAATATGACCTGTAAAGTAGAATTAAATGCAACCTTGTGACCAGTGAATAGGCATGATATTTACACGTGTTTATGATTACAGGACACAGACTTTTGCAATTGCAATTTAAATGTCTAGCTGATTAAATATTTATTTAAATGCGTTTTAAAACATTTAATAAAAAATGAAATACAATTAAAATTACAATCAGCAGCATTCATTCTCTTTATTAAAAAAAATAAAAAAAAATAATAAAAAAAGCACTCCCTATTCCATTTGCTTGTGTGCTGCTGGACACAGAGCTTTTAATTTATAAAGATTGCAATTTTACTTCTAGCAGATTAACTAATATATATATATATATATTATACACACATACATACATACATGTTATTTAAAATATAATAATTATAATTTTTTTTAATTATTATTTAATTCAAAAAATTAAATTAATAGGAAATTTGCAGGACTATCTATACAGCTTAATCAATTTATAGGGATTGCAATTTTTAGAAGATTATAATTTTTTTATAAAAATATTTTTAAAATATATATAGTTTTTTTTAAATAAAAAAATACATTACAATGAATCAGAATTTACAGCACTACCTATTCAGTTTGCTCAATATATAGGGATTGCACTTCCAAATTTCTATATGATTAAATATTAAGATATTATAAAAAAATATATATGTAAAATTAAATAATTTAAAATATACATTTAAATGTTTTTTTGGAAAAAAATGAAAATGAATCAGAATTTGCAGTACTACTACTATTCAGTTTACTGGTGCGCGATATACTATGACACACAAAAAAAAGCAATGTAATGTTTTTTTCATGCTATAACACTACTAATTATTGGTAAAGCTAATTAAAAAAAAGGCTAAATTGCTGTCATGCTACTGAACAATGTAATCAAGTCTTTACACAGTCGTTACACAGTCGTTACACAGTCGTTACACAGTCGTTACACAGTCGTTACATTATCTACTCGTTCCACTCAGAAAGTAATCTGATACACATAATGCCTGGTACATGTAAAAATGTCATGACACAGATGAGCTGAAGGGACGGGATTAGCTTTAATTGTGCAGCATTAGAGTCTCAGAGACATGAGTGCGACTCTGACCTCTTTAATATCGTGATACTGTCCCAGAAGAGCGTACGGACAGTACAAGATGCTCATGGAGATGATCCCCATACTGCTGATCATCACCATAGACACGTAGACGTTCGGGAAGATCGCCATCACCGCCGTCCCGATGGCGAATCCCAGAGTGCCCAGGATGTAGATGACCTTTATGCTGAGGTCAAAGTTATCCAGGTACTTCTGCAGTAAAGCTGCGTTCACAGGAGAATGAAGAAGTGCAGTTGATCTGGTGAGACGGTTGCAGCTGTCGCTCTCTATTTATGATTTCATTCATGGCTATATTCATGGCAATCAACAGGGTTTCAATTTAAAAAATAATTATGATTACAATCAATTCAAAACATTGTTTACAATAATGTAACAATTTTCCTTCAAAAACAAATCAAGATACTAAATCATACTGCTAAAATGCTAACCCTAAACTTAGTATTTTTGTCTTGTTTCAAGTCCAAATATCTACAAATTCTTAAATCAAGATGCATTTACTAGATGAGTAAAATGCCATAATATATTATGTCCTGTTTTATGGGGGAATAACTAAACTTAAGTGAGTTTTTGCTTAAAACAAGCTAAATGATAATTAGAAAAATAACCTTAATTCAAACAGAATTAAGATTATTTTTCTCACCCCTTTGGCAGATAATTTATCTTGCTTTAAGTAAAAACTCACTTAATTTTAGTTATTTCCCCAGAAAACAGGACATAATATCTTATGGCATTTTTACTACTTAAGTAAATGCATCTTGATTTAAGATTTTTTGATATTTGGACTGGAAACAAAAAAATACTAAATAAGAAAATCATTTTTTGCAGGCATATATGCCAATAGTAACAAAAGCAATAAAATGTACATAGAATCTTTCAATTTAATATTTGTCAGAAATTCTAAAATTGTTCCAGGAGAAACCTTTTTAAAAATGTCCATTAATATGTTTTCTGAATAAAAATGAAGCGTAGCGTCAGTTCTGACGGGTCACGTTAGTCATGCTCGCGTCAGCTGATCCTCTACCTATAGGAACACGACGCCTATCACTGTATATATATCTATAAGCTCTTCAGTGTTATCATCAGTATCGTGTTCTCAGGAGCTCATTGCCCTCCTCCCTCCCCAGCTCCACCTGCCGTCAGTCAGCATCTGGCCTCAGATTCCCCTTAAACAGAATAAATTCTTGAATTAATGATATCTGCAATACATGTTGGTTCTGTTCTGTTTACCGTAAGTGGGTTATTGCTGCTCTTATCCACGCTAGGCTGCCCAGAACAGAACCAGACCAATCCTAACTGCATGATGCGCTCTTAAAAATAAAGGTTCCAAAATAGGGGTCATAGAAGAACCTTTTTGTTTCCCAAAAAACCTTTTAGTGAATCGTTCTAAAAAGAACCATTTTCTGAGATGATTCGGCCTCATTCCACCTAGTGTCAGTTCAAAAATCCAAAAGTCCATTTTTTATTAACTTTGAGAAAGGTTTGTGTAAGATAAATAATCATTCTGTTAAATGTAATGTAATGGTTCTTTATCTGCATCATTGACTCCATAAAGAACCATTTTGTTCCACAAAAGTTTATTTATAGTGGAAAAAGGTTCTTTAGATTATTAATATGTTCAAAAAATGGTTCTTTTTAGAACGATTCACTAAAAGGTTTTTTAGGAACCAAAAGGGTTCTTCTATGACCCCTATTTTGGAAGCTTTATTTTAAAGAGTGTGTTCAGTCGTATTTGACGATAGTGTTCCTGAGGAAGCGTTGTGTGATTGCACAGGTGTGGTTTGAGGAGACGTACCGGAGCAGATGGCAGCGGTGGCGGCGTAGATCACCAGACCCCAGCAGCCCATCTGGACCCCGCGGTGGTAGTTATGAAGGGCCGTGGAGTTCAGCGGGGCCTGTAGGGCCACAACAGGCATTCATGTTTAGGCTAAAGACATCTAAAACTGATGTCAGAGAAACCACACTGCTTAATGCTTAAAGCAACCGCTTTTCAAAAACTCTTTCTCTTTTTATTTATTTGCATTTATTTTTAATGTTCATCTGTTCATAATGATCAGCTTTTCTTTTAATCCAAATGCATACATCAATAAATATTATTATTACTACTATTACAACACATATTTTAAAACTTTCTCATCAGACTGATCTTTAAAGGTGCTCTAACTTGAACCATGTCGTATTTTAAAAACATGTTAGCAAAGCCAACAAAAATGATTTCTGAATATTTATACTGTAGCTTTCTGATTGTTAATTCTTCACTTCTCGGATGTCAGATGGTCACATGACATGCATACACGTGAACTCATATTTCATGTTTTTAGTAAGTGTGTTTTGCATTGATTTAATTATTTTATTTATTTTAATGTTATATTTTTTATTTAATCAGCTTTTCTCTTGATTAAAATACATCAATAAATATTATTATTACTACTATTACAACAAATATTTTGTCTAAGTTTTTTTTAATTAATAGATTTTTTTCGATTTAATGATCAGCTTTTCTTTTACTTAAAAATCTGCTTTATTCAAATTGATGCATCAACAAATATTATTATTATTACTACAACAAATATTTTATCTTTTTGATTAAGTGTTTTTTTATTTGTTTAATTAATAAAAAAATGATTTAATTATCAGCTTTTCTTTTCATTAAAAATCTGCTTTTTTATTCACTTTTAATCGCTTTTTATTCATATTATTATTATTATTATAAACACAATTATGTCAATAAATATTATTATTGTTATTATTTTATTATTAAGCCACAATAAACTTGCCAAGTTGCAAATATAGAAGTTCCCGAATCTCGTTTCAGGTGAAGTGTAGTCTTTTTCTCAGACAAAGTTATACGCTATTTAGCGCTCAAGTTGAATGTACTAGTTTTATGATACTTTCATGGTGCTTGATAACAATAAAAATAATTTTGACTCAAAAGACAATAAAATGATCATTCTGTGGTGAACTATTCCTCAAACGCAGACTTTCCTACAGAAAACACAGGATCTCAGCGTAGATGACCTGGAGTCGGTGGCACTCATTTATTGGTGTTTTTTTTAATCAGGTTTTTTTTTTTAAATTTTATTGTTAGATTTTTTTTTTCATTTAATTATCAGCTTTTATTTTAATAAAAAAAAAAACAGCTTTTTTTTAAAAATAATACACCAATGAATATTATTTTATTATTACAATGCCATATCAAACTTGCCACGTCGCAAATATAGAAGTTCCCAAATCTCGTTTGAGGTGTTTTCAGGTCTTTCTCAGACAACTTTCTCAGAAGTTATACGGTATTTAGAGCTCAAGTTCTGTTCAGAAGTTCAGATGTTCTACTTTTATGATACTTGATGAAAACAAAAATAATTTTGACAAAAATGACAATAAAATGATCATTGTGTGGTGAACTATTCCTCAAATGCAACCTTTCCTAAGCCCCTTTCACACAGCGCGTTGTATCCCGGGAAATTAATGGGAAATTGCAAAACGCCTTCTGTGTGAACGCAAACACGGCCCGGGATTGATGCCGGGTTGGGGAGCTAGTAACATTGCAGTGTTCACATGCACTAGTTTATGATCGAATCAAAGAAAAAAATGCACAAGTGTGGAAATAACCTAAGGCGCTACTGAGACATTACATTTCACATTGGTTTCTTTACGGGATTTTACGGGTGTGAATGAACCAAAATCTAACGAACCGGGTCAAATCACGGGTCACTTTATCCGCGTATTTTCCAGAATCTGTGTGAAAGGGGCTCTACAGAAACCCCAGGATCTTACCCTAGGGTCTCCCTCATAGATGACCTGGCCCATGAAGTCTGTGTAAAACACGGCCTCAGCGATGATGGCGAACCACGTGACGAGGTGACACACACACAGTCTGAAGAGTTCCCTGGGCATCTTCAGCATGGACATCCACAGGAGCTTGACGGTGGTCTCGGTCTCGCCCTCCTCGCTCTCCGTGTCCCCGCTGGAGGTGGTGTTCCCGCTCTGATGCCTCGCTCTCTGCTTGTGACGCTTCTCCATCTCGTAGATGTCGTTCATGCTGCGGGACGGTTTGATGAGGAACGCCGCGTTGGCGCGCCGGTAGCGGTAGCGGTGCGATCCGACTCGACCGTAGTATGAGAACGTGCAGGACGACTGGCGGTAGAACGTGTGGCGTCTTCGGCGTATTGATGCGTTAGTGCTAGAGGTTTGCAAACCGGGCGGCCCGTGTCCGTTGAGATCCGTCAGATGTCCGTTAGGAGCTTTAGATTCGTTGAGCTGATTGTTTAGCAGAGCTTCTTCTCCCTCGCTTTCAACCTGCTGCAAAAACATGGATAAGCGACTGCACTTTCCGCGCATGAACTCTTGACTCCCGGCGCTGCTGCTTCGGCGCGGCGGAGAGCCGTGATAGGAAGAAATGCGATCTTGGAAGATTGACGGCTCGATTTCGCGTAGGAACAGCATATCGTGATCTAGGTGGTCTAGCGTAGCGTCGGTCATCGCTAAAACAGAGTCGCTTTTACAGCGAACGATCTCAACGTCTAAGAAGTCCATATCGAGCTCGCGCTCCGACCGCCGGTCCGCGTCGTAATAGCCGTAGTGCTCGTCTTCGTGGATCATGTCGAGCTGCGGTGCGATTTTAACGCTGGATTGGGTTTCCGCCTCCTCGTCCAGGCGGTCTTGTTGCGGACTGAACTGCTGCTCCTCGATGCTGAACAGGTGCAGAGCCACGGAGATCGTGAACAGAACCGCGGCGAACATGAACAGGATTTGCTCTTGAGACTTAAAGGTTCGACCCAAGAAGGTGTGTGTCCAGTCAAGACCGCCCAGAGCGTAACCCACCGCGCCACCGAACCCTGAAACACACAACACGCACACAGTTTAGCACTGAGGGAATGATTACATGAGACGATGTACTAAAAACAGAAACGTTTTTCCTTTGTACTTTCCACGTACAGACGATAACGATTATCAAAACGATCCCCATTCACACAGATCCACGAAAACGACAAAAAACTGTATTCTGCTGCCCGGCCAGTAGATGGCGATGTCACTTTGTAAAGAAACACACACGCCTATAGCCTGAAAGCAATATGAACGACGTCACTGTTTCCACAAGTTCATGTTTTTGTAGTTTACACGGAGATGATAATGGTATCAAACAGGAACATCCAAGGCACTCTCTTTAGAACAGTTAAAAAGCCTTTATTTCTATGGCTTGGTCATAATCAACACAATTAAAACACTCCGACGCGTTTCGGCACACAAGCCTTCGTCCGGGAGTCACTACATTTCAAAAACAGGAAGAGCCTAATAAGGTCTCAAACCACCAATCAGAAACCTCCATATGGCAAATGACAACAATAGGTTCAGATTTGTAAGATAATACAATGGCCACTAGATGGCCTCCTTGCTGCTTAGTAGAATATTTGTGAAAAACACATAAAAGTTACAAGACATGCATATACCACAACAAAATAACAAGAAAATATGACAATGATAGTGGTATTGTTTTCAAAAACGTGCACTTTAAAACCAGTTTTCAAAAGTTTGCGTTTTCGGACCCCCAAAACGCTCTTGTCGTGTAAATGAACAGTCAAGCGCATAAAAAGTTTAACGTTTTAGTAAAACTGTTGTGTAAACGGCTCCCTTATTCTATACCGACGTGTGCGCAATAACAACGCTTTGGGAATGACGCACTGCAAAAAATTATACAAATATCTAAACAATTTTAAATCAAGATACATTTACTTAAGAAGGAAATACGTTTTTATTATTTTCATACTTTTATTTGATAAAAATATATCAAAATTAAATTAGTTTATGCTAAAAACAAGAAAAATATCTGTCAATGTGGTCATATTTTTCTTGTTTTAAGCATTAACTAATTTAATTATTGGTAATACTACAAAAAAAATTCTTTTTAATAAGCATGTCTTGTTTTCCAGTACAAATATTTAAACATTCTTAAATCATGAAGCAAAATGACTTAAATTCAGAAAACAAAACTTATGTATTTTCTCGTTTTAAAGCATAAAAAAAAAAAAACAGAGTAAGAGAATAATTGTTTGCAGTGTGTGAATTGGGTCATAGTTTGTAGTTGTCAATCACAGATCTAAACGAGTACATTACTCTGCAGTGTGAATGTATCGTGTGACTCCAGATGGCTGATGTGTGTGTCAGTGTTTGTACCTGCGGAGAAGGCGTGGATGTTGAGGGCCATGTCCTGCTCTTCGGTGTCGGCCACGTCCAGCAGATACGCTCGTATGGGACCCTCGGACGCATCCGCACAGAAGTCCAGCACCACCACCCCCAACACCGTCATCACGATCCCTTTCGGCTGGTTATTAGGCACGTCTCCTAAAACCAGACCTGAGAGAGAGAGAGAGAGAGAGAGAGAGAGAGAGAGAGACAGAGAGAGAGACAAACGATTCATCAATATCTCACAGACTTGTATGTATATCACACACACACACACACACACACACACACACACACACACACACACACACACACACACACACACACACACACACACACACACACACACACACCCCCCCCTCTGGGAATTCAAACATCCTGTAATGCATCACGGAGCAGTTCAGACCTCAGTGTCCTGACCTTGATCCGGCACACTGTCACGCACACGCACACATATGTTGTGAGAAAACACACATGTATTGATTGTTCTGGCTTATTTTAGAGCTTTTCCAGGGTACAGTAGAGCATGTGTGCCACTACAGCCTGAGGTCACGGGGTCAAGTGCTTGATTTGAGTAATGATCGGTGTGTTTGCTGCTGCTCACAGTGATCTGAATGAACTCCCAACCTAAAGTATGAAACTTTAGTGTGTCACTCGTCCCACACGGTTTATGCTACAGAATAAATGATGTAATTCATGAATGATTGTTCATTGCGGAGAGACGTGCTGTGCTCAATTTTGGATTATAAAAAAGAAAATCGCCTAGAAACCACCCAGAACACCCACTAGAAATGCACTAAAAACGCAAGAGAACACCACAGAAACCACTTAGCAACATAATAGCATCATGGTGTGCAAATGAAATGAAAAAAAAAACAAAAAAAACCCGATAAAATTAAATAAGATTACAAATAAAAGAATTAAATTAAATATAAAATAATTACATTAAATAAAAATACATTGAAATATTTTTTCATTCATTTATTTCTAGTATTATTTTATACATTGTTGAAATTGTAAAAACATCTACAGTATATAGAGTGTGGAAACTAACTAGACTCATAGCTCGGTTATATCAGCGGTGAGTATTACGCTTGCCTCCTGACAATGGAGTCGGCGCAAAGCAACAGTGGAGACAGGAAGTTGTTCCAGATTGGCAATGAAAGGTAAAAAGGGCACAACAGGAAACAGTTCCCTGTGAACTGGTTCCTAGTCCTTTCCCATGTCATAGAGACCGACGGAGTTCATGCTGACACACACACACAAAGCATTTACTCACATACTGACAGATAGTCAAGAGAATATTGTACAAAAACAAGGTATTACATGTTTAAAAAAAAAAACTCGGTAGGAAAAAGTGCATGATCTCAGTGTTAAAGAGTCATGAAACCCGTGTTTTATCCTGGTCGTTCACACCACAGAGCTGGAAAAAGTCTCAAAAAGTGGGCGTGTAAAGCTGTGGAAAAGAGGGAGAGTAGAGCTGGGAAAAGAGGAGACAACAACCAATAAAACACAGACCTGCAACACACTCATTATACGGACACACGAATATTAAAATGTGACCTTTGGAGAGCAAAGGTTGAGGGTTAAACATCTAACCCTATATAACAAACTGGCAAAACGAGGGAGAAACGCGGTAGAACATTTAAACGGTCTAATAATTATATTTTCATTACATTTATGAGCATTACAGTCTCTGAACAAATGATGCGTCAGTTTAACAGAAAGAATAAAAGGCATAGTTACTTTTTGTCCATTGTTCTTTGAATTGTCTGTCAATCGCATTGTCTTCTATGTATCAGAATAATTCCTCATATCATCGCGCTCATGATACAGATTTGCACATATATATTTCATTTGAAGAAGACGTGCGCACACACGCGCTGCTTCCTTGTATTGTATTAGTTATTATCTCGTAGTGGCCTATAGGCTACATTTTAATGCATCTTCTCTGTATAATAAGCCAATCTCAGTGTGTTGTTAATGAAATCGAAAGAAATGAATGTTGTATGAAATCGTCAAACAGGTCTATTGCCACTTATGACCGGATTTAGGCCTAACGGGTGCGATTGATCTTTATGAGCTCTTTTGGAGCATGTTTTACATGTCAGATGACGTTGTCAATGAACAAGTTCTGTGCCCGGGTATTGATTGAAACCGTCAGGCAGTGTTGTTGATCTGTATTGTTGAAAACTAAACTATGTTTTGGGGAAATATTAGATTCCTGACCACTTTTACAGTCTTTAGGTCTTTCAAAGCGGATAGCTTTTTACTGAAACTTTTTACAATGCAACTAAATATTTTTTTTTTTTTTAGATTAAAATCTCTATAATGTGAGCACAGATAATACAACAGTATATTAGTCAGTCATTTTTATTAGGTTAAACGGATTAATTTAAGGCCCAGTCACAATTGGTCTGGCCCGTCCAAAACTGGAATCCTGGAATATGGATATGGCACTGTATATGAAATATGTCTGTAAAAACTTGACACGTGCTTGCTCAGATCGCGGCATGTTGTTTAAATTCTCCTGTAATGCGATCGCATGCGTCATACAGCGCAGTGATGTCATTGAACGAGCTCTTTCTCGTGAACAAATGCAGAGATTAACTCGAGGGTCAGGTGACGTAGAATCGTGTCTGCAGCCAATCACACACTCCGAAGGCACGCTTCTATCTCACGTTTCGTGACGTTGCCTAGACTTTGCTTTTCAACACGGAAAAACGCAAAAATAACCACTTATTGATAACATTTATGAGTGCTTTTAGTGTTTTCAGTGATGTGCAGCCTGTGCATATCTGTTCACATCTCAAAAAACGTGTTTTGGGGTTTCATGATCCTTTAAGGCCAAGTATGTACAACATGTGTTAAGAATGTAAACATCATTTTGATTTGATGCTGAAGTTTGAAATATATTGCCCCTGATAGGGAAATTTCTAATGAATGCAGCATTTCGCCAAAACCTGATACATTAAAAATTATCAATACACACCATACACATAAAAATAAGTAGACGCCGCTAATTTATGTTCAACAATATAATTGATACTGGTACAAACGAGTTTTTAAACCTGTTCGGTTTATAACGGAGAGATCTGTACCTTCTTCCAGATGGTGAGAGTTCATAAGAGCGGTAGAGTACATGAGATGGGTCACTTAATAAAATCCTTTTAGCCTCATTTAATGTGCATTGCTCATACGTAGTCTGAATAATACACTGAAAAATAATTGTTGGTTTAACTTAAAAAAGTAAGGTTTCCTGGTTGCCTTAAAATTTTGAGTTAATACAAAGAAGGAGATTGGTTTAATCAACAGAATCTCAAAATATTACATTATCTGAAGCACATTCATCATCGGTAACACTTTATATATTGCTAAGTGATCGTATGAATCACTGACAACTCCTAAATAACTGGTTTGCTAATAATGCTATATTTAATTTAGAAATGATAAATTGATCATTAATAAAGTATGACAATACAATTATTAAACACATTATAGTTATGCTTATAAATCAAGAATAAAGCATTTATAACTGTATTTATAAACTGCTTATTAATGTCTATTAATGCTTTATAAATGATGAATTAACTGTTTACTAATGCTCAATTAATGATTAAAAGCGTGCAGTTATTATAAAGCGTTACCTAATTGGGTTAGTTGATTAAACAAAAAGTTGTGGTAATAAATAATGAAAATAATGTTTTTGCATGTAGAGTACATGAGATGGGTCACTTAAAAAAAAAAATCCTTTTAGCCTGATTTAATGTGCATTGCTCATTCAGAGTCTGAATTCTAGGATAGTCTTTCAGTCCAATCGTTTTCATTGAAGTTCGAACAATATGTAGTATTTGTGCTCACCTATGAGCGAGCCGTTGAGGAAGAGCGCGACGCCCAGCAGGACGCCCACACACAGCACCAGGATGAAGGGTCTTCTGCGACCCCAGCGCAGGGTACAGCGGTCACTGGCCGAGCCGATCAGAGGAGTGAAGATCAGGCCCAGGATGGGGCTCAGGAACCACGTCAGGCTGTTGTATTGCTCTGGAAGACCTGAGAGCAGATCACAACCACACATAATCAGTCGGTGTTTTCGCTGTAAAACTAAGGGTGGTCGAGCCGTCGCTTAACAGTCTGCCCTTAAATGTGAGATCTGCTGCTACACTAGCCAGTTTTAAATCGGCTCTTAAAGGAACACTCCACTTTTTTTGGAAAATAGGCTCATTTTCCAGCTCCCCTAGAGTTGAACAGTTGAGTTTTACCGGTTTCGAATCTATTCAGCCGATCTCCGGGTCTTGCGGTAGCACTTTTAGCATAGCTTAGCATAGATCACTGAATCTGATTAGACCGTTAGCTCTCTCAAAAAAATGATCAAGGAGTTTAGATATTTTTCTTATTAAAAAGTTACATTGTGAACTAAGACCGATGGAAAATGAAAAGTTGCGATTTTCAAGGCCGATATGGCTAGGAACTATACTCTCATTCCTGTGTAATAATCAAGGACCTTTGCTGCCATACCATAGGTGAGCAGGCGCAGTGATATTACGCAGAGCCTGAAAATAGTCCCCAGCTATATAACTTCCAACGTTATATTTTATTCAGTGCACTAAGTTTCTTAGTACACGATGTAACTACAGAAGAGTCAAGTTTAAAATAGAAAAAATATAGAAATTTTTTGGTCATTTTTTTTGAGAGAGATGCTAACGGTCTAATCAGATTCAATGATCTATGCTAAGCTATGCTAAAAGTACTACCGCCAGACCCGGAGATCGGCTGAATGGATTCAAAAACGGTAAAACTGTTCAACTCTAGGGGAGCTGGAAAACGAGCCTATTTCCAAAAAAAGTGGAGTGTTCCTTAAAATCTTATTAGTTTTTTCTGGCTTTTTTGTATTTTGTTTAATGTGTTTATATTTTGTATGCTGTATGGTTTCTTTATGCTTTCTTTTTATATGCTCAAATGTTTTATTGTTCAGCACTTGCTTTTAAACGTGCTATAGAAATACATTTTGACTTGGACATATGATGTCACTTCTTGTGCACACAGCCCAGGGCTCACAAATATCTTTCGGTTTTGTGTTGCGTATTATTATAATTATGCGTATTGCTTTCAGAAAACAACATTAACAGTAATGTGATAAAAGACCAATTATAAACCATTAAAACCCACTTTACAATGTAAGAAAAACCCCTAATATTCCTGATTATACTAATGCTATTGCTAACAGTATCAAATATTCAACATCCTCACTAAGATATCAAGCATCTCTGAATTGCATTTTCCATCCATTTGGATTACACAGATTTAACATAACATATTAATAAACTTAATGTGATGCATGTTTGACAGTCAAAGATAAAAACACTCAAGTTTCATTTATGTTTTTTGGCACAGTGTGTCTTGATTCGAGTAGGTACTTAACATTGTCCAATATTCAACATCCTCACCAACATCAAGCATCTCCACTCAAAAATGATTTATGTATTTGGATTGCATATAATATATTTCAATCCATTTGGATGACACAGATTTAACATAAACGCACTAATAAACTTAATGTGAAGCATGTTTGACAGTCATACATAAATGAAACTTGAGTGTTTTTATCTTTATGGTAGCTCATATTTGATGGCACAGATTGAGTGTCTGACCTCTTTGACCCTGATTTGAGTAGGTTTTGGGGTTGAACTTTTAGGTCAGGACGGCTGTCGTCTGTCACAGCTGGCACTCACAATTATAATTATAATAGTAATCAGACTATAAAGCAGATTGTTTGTAAGAGTAACAGGCTTTAAACGCTTTTCAAAGAACTCACACACACCTCACATGAGTCGAATCATAAATAAGGCCGCTGTGGAAATCGTTATGTGGTTAATAATCCTCTGAACGCCTGGCAAACGCCCATCTAACCAATAAAAATACCCCTTCATTGTTCGGGGATCAGCAGAAGACTGGCCTATTAGTGCTGGTCTACACACACCCATTCAGGAAAACCTGACAAGTTCATGCAAACAGCAAAAGGGCAAAAAAAAAAAAAGTCTTATTAAAAGTCTGATTTATTTATTAATATTATATTATATGGCTAGTTAGATATTGCATGAGTTAATGTTGATTTAAATTTATTGGTAGCAACCCATCTAATTATTTAGATTAAGAATTTATATAAATTAAAGTCTTTTAATATTAAAAGTTTTTTTTTAAAAACTGAAAATGTATTTCATAGAGGAAATACAGTTTCTTTTGGAATGTTAACTTATATTTAGAAAGAAATAATGGGAGTGTAGAGAAGGAATAAAAAATATATAATAAAACAAAAGATTCAGGTTGATACCTGTGCTCAAGGAAAACATGAGTAAAAAGAAAAAGTTCTTAATAAATAAAAAAAAAATCAATAATCCAGTCAAGTGGTCACAGAAAAGATGAGTAAAAAAATACATTTTTAAATACATAAATAAAACAATCAATAAAATGTAGAATAAATAATTCAGGCAAGTGCTCGTGGAAAAGATGAGTAAAAGAACAAATATACTATGACACTTTCAAAGCAGAAAATATGATTATCAAACCTGCAAAGCATGACTCACCACGAAAGAAATATGAACAATAAACAGACCGTCTGTAATATCAGAGGTATCAGTAATATTATTATCGGTCTTCAGGAGCATCATTAATGTCAGAGATGTGCATTCAGTGCTTTATAATGCTTCGTCTGTGTGCTCACCATTCAAGCTATTGTGTTACAGAACAGATCAGTATTTCCAGAAAGAAAAGCAAACCAACCGTTGGCCATTAGGAGAGTATGTTTGTACAGGAAAATGAGATCTTATGTCATAATTCCACATAGTTCCCACAATTCTGTGAAGAAAAATGAAAGAACGACTTTATTAAAGTCACCGTTTTTCTCACGGATGCTGGAATAATGCCACTGCACCTGCTGGAGAAAAGAGGGACGTCCCATTCCGGGACCCGCAAAAAAACAAAAACAACTACAACAGCAACTCATGATCCTCTGGGAAAACGTCCACTGGAGTCCTGAGAAGTTTTCTGAGCCTCTTATCAGAGTCAGGACCGGATCTGCACCTCACAGTGCCACCGTCCACAGCCAGGCCACTTCCTCTTCCTCGCTTTTTCCTTAAGATGCTTTTTATACATCTATTTAGTCTTTGTGCGTAAGCTGCAGTAAAGCACACAAACACTGAGACGAGGCACAAACAAAAGATCTCAATCAGTTGGTAAGCAGGTTATTTTGTTCCTTGAAAAATATGTGGAGTAAACATCCAAACAGGAAGTTTGAGAGATTTCAGTAAATAATCACAGGAGATTTTTTTGTTTCCCACCAGGTCAAAAATGGTGAACAATACTGAGAGCAGAATGAGTCAAACTCAGGAGGAAGTGCTTTCTAGAAGAGAGAAACACACAAGTCACACTGTACCGAAAACTGCAGTAAATCACAGCTCTTCGGTCTCGTTAATACAGAGAACCGAACAAAACCACACTGTTCCTCAGTTCCCAGCCGGAGAAACCAGCTCAAACCAGTTGTAGAGGGATTGTGGAGGTCCAGGATAATCTGACCAAGATCTAGATCAGCAGAAAACTGAGCCTTCCCCAGCAGAGACCACTGGCTGAGAAACACACAGCTTCCTTCATTGAGATGCTTCAGAGCTACACTAGACTTCAGCTTCAATCACTACCATTCATATGACCTCTGATATGCAAATTCATATAGCGAAATGATGTTTGAATTTAATACTAATTTAATAATCATTTAAATATGTATTAACTATTAATGAATAATTATTTAGAAATATATCTAATTTGTAATATCTAATATATCTTTATTTAGAAATCAAAACAAAATAATAAATATTTATATGAAACTAATTAATATTATTTAGAAGTGTATATCTTATTATATAATAACAAATATTATATTAATAATTCACATTTATAATATAATAATTGATACATATTTAAATAATAAACTATTTATAATTATTAATCATTAGTTAAAATTTACACACACACACACAGTCTATATATATATATATATATATATATATATATATATATATATATATATAAACGAAAGCCCTAGAAATTTAAAAGAGGACAGTAAGGAAAGCTTCTGCATTGTAACGTTTTGTGTATTTGACCATGTTTGCAATATGCAGGTATCAGGTGCTCTGACATAACATACTCTTTCTGCTGCACACGCACACAAACACACACTAACACACGCACATACACACACGGTCACCACCAATAAACCCTAAGACTGAAAAATATTTCATTAGTCAGCATCACCACTGACACCATTACAACAGCCGGTTCCTATGAAAACAAGAAGCCTTGCCAACACACACTCACTGAAGCCAGAGACGAGTGAGAGAAATCTGAGTGAGAGTGACAGGAAGAGGAAGAGGAAGAGGAAGAGGAAGGTCAAACTTTCTAGAAATGGACAAAAGGCAAAGCAATGCCAGGAAACAGGTGCTCTTGGTGTGTGTCAGGTGCAGAGCACACAACAGCCGGACTACAGACGCACTACAGACGCACTACAGCCCGACTACAGACGCACTACAGCCGGACTACAGACGCACTACAGACGCACTACAGACGCACTACAGACGGACTACAGCCGGACTACAGACGCACTACAGACGCACTACAGCCCGACTACAGACGCACTACAGACGGACTACAGACGCACTACAGCCGGACTACAGACGCACTACAGACGCACTACAGACGGACTACAGCCGGACTACAGACGCACTACAGACGCACTACAGCCCGACTACAGACGCACTACAGACGCACTACAGACGCACTACAGACGCACTACAGACGCACTACAGACGCACTACAGACGCACTACAGACGCACTACAGACGCACTACAGACGCACTACAGCCGCACTACAGACGCACTACAGACGCACTACAGACGGACTACAGACGCACTACAGCCGGACTACAGACGCACTACAGACGCACTACAGCCCGACTACAGACGCACTACAGCCGGACTACAGACGCACTACAGACGCACTACAGACGGACTACAGACGCACTACAGACGCACTACAGCCCGACTACAGACGCACTACAGACGGACTACAGACGGACTACAGACGCACTACAGACGGACTACAGACGCACTACAGACGCACTACAGACGGACTACAGCCGGACTACAGACGCACTACAGACGCACTACAGACGCACTACAGCCCGACTACAGACGCACTACAGCCCGACTACAGACGCACTACAGCCGCGCTACAGCCGCGCTACAGACCGACTACAGACCGACTACAGACCCGCTACAAGTTCCCTGAAAGCTTTGAAAAATATTCAAGAGTTTTTGAGAAATTTAGTTAGAACTAAACAAATTGCAAGCACTACTCACCAGGTCAAGCAATAACCACTGACTTAGAAAGGCAAAACTCTTCCTTCATTGTTTATTTAGATGCTTTCCGACCTAGACTTAATTTTCCAATCACTATTCTTGGCCAGAATCTTTGAAAAAGAAAAATTTGCAGAGTCAAATTCAAGCTATATGAGGGCCACCAAGATCCAGGAACCGAATCTCTCCAGACCTCCGATTGGCCAGAAATCGAGCAGATGGCAGAATGAAATATTAACACGGTGGTTTCATATTCCAGCGTGTGTCCAGGATAACCCAGCATCTCCCAGATAGAGCTCAACACCATGCATAATTAAACAGAGTGAGAATGAGAGTGAGAGACAGAGAGTGTGAGAGATCAGCAGATGTGCTGTTTGATCTGGTCAAGGTTAGTGATCTGAACTGTTCTGAGATCAGTAGATGTGCTGTTTGATCTGGTGTAGGTTAGTGATCTGAACTGTTCTGAGATCAGCAGATGTGCTGTTTGATCTGGTGAAGGTTAGTGATCTGAACTGTTCTGAGATCAGCAGATGTGCTGTTTGATCTGGTGTAGGTTAGTGATCTGAACTGTTCTGAGATCAGTAGATGTGCTGTTTGATCTGGTGAAGGTTAGTGATCTGAACTGTTCTGAGATCAGCAGATGTGCTGTTTGATCTGGTGAAGGTTAGTGATCTGAACTGTTCTGAGATCAGCAGATGTGCTGTTTGATCTGGTGAAGGTTAGTGATCTGAAATGTTCTGAGATCAGCAGATGTGCTGTTTGATCTGGTGAAGGTAAGTGATCTGAACTGTTCTGAGATCAGCAGATGTGCTGTTTGATCTGGTGAAGGTTAGTGATCTGAACTGTTCTGAGATCAGCAGATGTGCTGTTTGATCTGGTGAAGGTTAGTGATCTGAACTGTTCTGAGATCAGCAGATGTGCTCTTTGATCTGGTGTAGGTTAGTGATCTGAACTGTTCTGAGATCAGCAGATGTGCTGTTTGATCTGGTGAAGGTTAGTGATCTGAACTGTTCTGAGATCAGCAGATGTGCTGTTTGATCTGGTGAAGGTTAGTGATCTGAACTGTTCTGAGATCAGCAGATGTGCTGTTTGATCTGGTGAAGGTTAGTGATCTGAACTGTTCTGAGATCAGCAGATGTGCTGTTTGATCTGGTGTAGGTTGGTGATCTGAACTGTTCTGAGATCAGCAGATGTGCTGTTTGATCTGGTGTAGGTTAGTGATCTGAACTGTTCTGAGATCAGTAGATGTGCTGTTTGATCTGGTGAAGGTTAGTGATCTGAACTGTTCTGAGATCAGCAGATGTGCTGTTTGATCTGGTGAAGGTTAGTGATCTGAACTGTTCTGAGATCAGTAGATGTGCTGTTTGATCTGGTGAAGGTAAGTGATCTGAACTGTTCTGAGATCAGCAGATGTGCTGTTTGATCTGATGAAGGTTAGTGATCTGAACTGTTCTGAGATCAGCAGATGTGCTGTTTGATCTGGTGAAGGTAAGTGATCTGAACTGTTCTGAGATCAGCAGATGTGCTGTTTGATCTGGTGAAGGTTAGTGATCTGAACTGTTCTGAGATCAGCAGATGTGCTGTTTGATCTGGTGAAGGTAAGTGATCTGAACTGTTCTGAGATCAGCAGATGTGCTGTTTGATCTGGTGAAGGTAAGTGATCTGAACTGTTCTGAGATCAGCAGATGTGCTGTTTGATCTGGTGAAGGTAAGTGATCTGAACTGTTCTGAGATCAGCAGATGTGCTGTTTGATCTGATGAAGGTTAGTGATCTGAACTGTTCTGAGATCAGCAGATGTGCTGTTTGATCTGGTGAAGGTTAGTGATCTGAACTGCTCTGAGATCAGCAGATGTGCTGTTTGATCTGGTGAAGGTAAGTGATCTGAACTGTTCTGAGATCAGTAGATGTGCTGTTTGATCTGATGAAGGTTAGTGATCTGAACTGTTCTGAGATCAGCAGATGTGCTGTTTGATCTGGTGAAGGTAAGTGATCTGAACTGTTCTGAGATCAGCAGATGTGCTGTTTGATCTGGTGAAGGTAAGTGATCTGAACTGTTCTGAGATCAGCAGATGTGCTGTTTGATCTGGTGAAGGTAAGTGATCTGAACTGTTCTGAGATCAGCAGATGTGCTGTTTGATCTTGTGAAGGTAAGTGATCTGAACTGCTCTGAGATCAGCAGATGTGCTGTTTGATCTGGTGAAGGTTAGTGATCTGAACTGTTCTGAGATCAGCAGATGTGCTGTTTGATCTGGTGAAGGTAAGTGATCTGAACTGTTCTGAGATCAGCAGATGTGCTGTTTGATCTGGTGAAGGTTAGTGATCTGAACTGCTCTGAGATCAGCAGATGTGCTGTTTGATCTGGTGAAGGTAAGTGATCTGAACTGCTCTGAGATCAGCAGATGTGCTGCACTCATCTAAGTGTTGATAGTGTGTTGCCAAGTGGTAAATTGTTTGTGTTTAGGCATTAGATTATGGAAACTGACCTCCCAATATTATCCATATGTTTTTCTCCTGTTCCTGAAGATTTAAACTGCATGGGATTATACACACACACACACACAGCGAGTCATCCCTCTTACGTAACACTGCAGCAGTGCGATTCTCAGCAGAGTCTCACTCAGCACACACACACACACACACACACACACACACACACCCTCGTCTGAGCTCAGTGTTATTAGTCAGATTCTTGTAAACCGCACTGGTCACTATCGGCTCTGCTTCTGTGAGCACATATTTCACAGAGGACGCAGCAATCAATAAAAAAAATGCTCAATAAATGTCACTATTGTGAAACTCTTAAAGTCTGAGCGAGCGGTCATGAGAACTCAAGTCTAATGACCCAGAGACTGACCAAAAACACCATTAAAGGCCTCATTGTTTTGCTATTTTAAAGAGACAAAAAAGACCTGCAAAACACATGCTCATAACAATCCATAGTTTCGCATAGATCAGCCAAAATGATGATCAATAACTGACAGAGCAGGTGTGTGCTGAATTCTTGTGGCCTGTGTGTGAGATGTGATGTACCCATGAGGCATTGCAGCGAGCGGGAGTGACACCAGGTCGCGAGCTGCAACACTAGCGTAGAGGCTTACAGCACACAACACAACAATATATATACTGTATGTGCTTTGAGACAGTATGTAACAGTTACATTTGAAATAAAATTGCTTTATTTTATTTTATTTATTTACATACGCAGGAAAATAAAGTTCATGTTTCTTAATTCATAATAATAATACATTTTTTTATATTTTATATAATGTATTATTATATAA
Source organism: Meda fulgida (assembly GCA_030578275.1). NCBI lineage: Eukaryota > Metazoa > Chordata > Actinopteri > Cypriniformes > Leuciscidae > Meda > Meda fulgida. The sequence continues at coordinate 31,231,049 of CM060634.1, forward strand.
AATAAGAAACATGTATTATTTATTCTTAGAATGAATGATCTATGATTATATCAAATAAATTATACAAATAAAATGGATTAATAAAAAATGTTTAAATAAACACATTTATTTACTTTTTTAATATAATTTATTACATATAATTATATTAAAAAATAAAATAAAAATGTATATATATATACATACACACACACACATACACTGTATTTACACACACAGACATACACAATTTAGTTAAATAAATATATCATGAATGTCATTTTTTAAAATAAAAAATAACTGTTTCTTATAAAGTGAGAAAAAATGTATTGTATGCATTTATATTTCCCTATAAAATTGACATTTAGAATAACAAATATATGTAGTTTTTTGAAAAAAAAGTTTGATAGTCCAATATACTGCAATTCATTCAGCATACTGCATATTTTGGCAAATGTTAAAGGTTTTATACATTTGCATACAGTATACATACAGCAGACATGGTACAAGTAACGTAGAGTGCTGCTTAACACAACCAAACACACTGTGTGTAATCTACAGCTGATAGGTAATTTTGTAAAGCACACAACACATTTTTGTGCTTTGTGTAGGGCATTTGTCTGTTGTCTGTATGCTTGGGAATGAGGTCTGTTTGCTTAGTGGGAGTTTTTTTTCCCCATCATGGCAGAATGTATGAAATCCCGAGTCTGTGAAAAGCAAAATTCCATCACAAAATTCCACACGTTTACTAGCTTAAAAAACGACATGGCTCCTGTTTACCCCTAAACCAGCTGAGCATTCTGGGATACGCGTGTGCCTCATCCCGAACCTCTGAATCTGCTGAGTCACACATTCCCAACCCAGCGACGGGCCACACATTCCCTCTGCCTTTATGATCCTGTCTTTTCTGTCTCTGCACGTGGAATGCTCTGCAAAGAGGGAATTTCAAATGGGCAGATTCATATTGTGGTTGTAAACATCCACACACACGTGTTTACTTCGCTATCTAAACGGGGACATTCCATAGATGAAAGGATTTTTCTGCATTTTCCAAAAAAACTCACTCACTCACTCACCCCACTCACTCACTCACCCCACTCACTCACCCCACTCACTCACTCACTCACTCACCCCACTCACTCACTCACCCCACTCACCCCACTCACTCACCCCACTCACCCCACTCACTCACCCCACTCACTAACCCCACTCACTCACTCACCCCACTCACCCCACTCACTCACTCACCCCACTCACTCACCCCACTCACTCACTCACCCCACTCACTCACCCCACTCACTCACTCACCCCACTCACCCCACTCACTCACCCCACTCACTCACCCACCCCACTCACTCACTCACCCCACTCACTCACTCACCCCACTCACTCACCCCACTCACTCACTCACCCCACTCACTAACCCCACTCACTAACCCCACTCACTAACCCCACTCACCCCACTCACTCACTCACCCCACTCACTCACTCACTCACTCACCCCACTCACTCACTCACCCCACTCACTCACTCACCCCACTCACCCCACTCACTCACCCCACTCACCCCACTCACCCCACTCACTCACTCACCCCACTCACTCACTCACTCACCCCACTCACTCACTCACCCCACTCACTCACTCACCCCACTCACTCACTCACTCACCCCACTCACTCACCCCACTCACTCACCCCACTCACTCACTCACCCCACTCACCCCACTCACTCACCCACCCCACTCACCCCACTCACTCACCCACCCCACTCACCCCACTCACTCACTCACCCCACTCACTCACTCACTCACCCCACTCACCCCACTCACTCACTCACCCCACTCACCCCACTCACCCCACTCACTCACTCACCCCACTCACCCCACTCACTCACCCACCCCACTCACCCCACTCACTCACCCCACTCACTCACTCACTCACCCCACTCACCCCACTCACTCACTCACCCCACTCACTCACTCACCCCACTCACCCCACTCACTCACTCACCCCACTCACTCACTCACCCCACTCACCCCACTCACTCACTCACTCACTCACTCACTCACCCCACTCACTCAACTCACTCACCCCACTCACTCCACTCACTCACCCCACTCACTCACCCCACTCACCCCACTCACTCACTCACTCACCCCACTCACTCACTCACCCCACTCACTCACTCACTCACTCACCCCACTCACTCACTCACTCACTCACTCACTCACTCACTCACCCCACTCACTCACACCCCTCACTCAACTCACTCACCCCACTCACTCACTCACTCACTCACCCCACTCACCCCACTCACTCACTCACTCACCCCACTCACTCACTCACCCCACTCACTCACTCACTCACTCACTCACTCAACTCACTCACCCCACTCACCCCACTCACCCCACTCACTCACTCACTCACTCACTCAACTCACTCACTCCACTCACTCACTCACCCCACAACAATGTGACTGCGATTGTGAAATCATGCAGATTAAATTAATAATGTGATAAATTGTTTTAATTAAATCCTTGATTTATTATTTTAAGGACCAACTCAAGTAGAGAGATTAAAAAAACTCTAAAATTATAAATTTCTCCTTTCTCCTTGGGAGGGAAAATCCTCCCACTATGGAAGCTTGTTTCCGCCACAGAATACAATTTTTGAAATGGTAATTACTAATTATGACAAAAATCCAAATTGTGAGAGAGAAAAAAAATCAGAATTGCAAGTTTTTTTTTAAATTGCATGTAATAAAGTCAGAGTTGTGAAATATACACTAAAAATTGACAAAAGAGTTGTGAGATAAATGTCGCATAACCTTGTTTATTTCATGAATCAAACTTCCCCAGTCATACTAGAAGAATTTAATTCAATCTTTCCAACAATTACAGCAATTCAAGTAATCTGGAGATCATTCCTCCATTTCTTCATATTGCAATATATAAATCGCAGAAAAAGTAAATATGATTTTTTTCTCTATCATAAGGAGCACCATGTGCCGTTTGTCAGAATAATTTCCTGCATATAAACTAACCGGGAGCCATTGTGGCTGATCCGCCAGTTCCCTGAATCTCAGGATAACGCAGACGCTCCGTCATCACACACACACACACACACACACACACACGAGGGCGGATCAACCTCCACAAATCTTCTTATCCTTTGCAATTGTCGTTGGGACACAAAGTGCGTGATCTTTGCAGACACAGTCACAGGAGACTCTAAAGTTAGCATGTTGCATCACTCACACTGGCCTCAACCTAATCCTTTAATCCAGGGAGTTCTCCACTACTTTATATAATCACCAATGATATACAACACAGAGTATACTTCAACGACAATCAAGACAACCTTCCTACAGAAAACGTAGATGATTATCAGAAAGGGAAAAAAATGTGCAGTTCTTTTCTAGCACAAAAAAAGGGAATCAAACTTAAACACTAAAATAAAATGTAGGCTACACTAAAGTGTACAATAAAGTACAATAAACATAAAACAATGTTGATAAACAGCACACTGTAAAGTTGCTGCCTTAAAGTCAAGTACAACCAACTTGGTTGTTTAAGTCATTTCAACTTTAATGACATTAAACTGACTAAAATGGTTGATCTTGTATAACTTATTAAAAAAATTGAAAATTACTTATTTTGTTGAGTGTAAAAACATGCTGTCATAACTTATAGATCATTTAATTTTATAGAGTGCAGTATGTTACAGGGTTTATGGTAACAGTTTACAATAATATTCCACTAGTTACTAAATTACTTGATTTAACAATGGATATTATTTAACTACTTAAGTATTTATTAACCATGGTCGTTTTAACATGAATAAAATCAGAAGTTGTATCAATTGGACAATGAACAATGAACAGTTGTATTTGATTAACTAATGTTAATAAATATGAACAAATACTGTAACAAATGTATTGCTCATTGTTAGTTAATACATAAACTCGTGTTAACTACTGAGACCGTATTGTAAAGTGTTGTAAAATGAAGAGCACAGATTATGGAGCGATGACTGAATCTAGAAAGGAGTAGTTCACTGAAATGACACAGTTCCAGCACAATACATAATGGAGAGAAAAACACTTGAGTAAATGTTTCCTCGGTTGCTGTCATGGCACGCTAGCAAGGTCTAGCGAGAGGTGTAGCTAACAGCTAACTGGTGCTGCAGTGCGAACGAGTGAAAAAATGAAAAAGTTTAGCAGATGCGGTTTAATGTGCAGTATTTAATATTGATAGCTAGAGATTGAAATGGGTACTGCAGTTCAAATTCAAAATATTGAAGAGAGTTGTTTCTCACGCCGCGACGCGCACGCGGGGTTGCCAGATTGAGGAGAGGTAATGAGTGATGGAAGGGGACGAGCTTTACACTGAAAGCTGATCAGTTGATTTATCAATGTTTTAATATATGCCTCTGGTCATAGAGCTTTATAGATGGATGCTGAGGCTTTATAGGTCAGTAGAATCTGCGATACTGACCCATTTCATTTGTGGGCTTGGCTGCAATACACTGTTTCATCAACTGGCAACCCGCGGGGTGTCGAAATACTATTGGGTGAACTGGCAGTGGGCGGAGTCACACAGACCAGAACAGAAACAGACATTACGACACGGAACACACATTATAAAGTAGAATAACAAAGTAGCATTGTTTTTCAGAACAGAACTGTCATGTTTCCTAAATATCTGCAAGGGCATATTCTTATGGCCATATAAATTACATACAGCACCTTTAAAGGATTAGTTCACTTTTAAAAAGACTTTTGCTGATAATTTACTCACCCCCATGTCATCCAAGATGTCCATGTCTTTCTTTCTTCAGTCGAAAAGAAATGAAGGTTTTTGATGAAAACATTCCAGGATTTTTCCCAATATAATGGACTTCAATGGGACCCAAACGGTTCAAGGTCCAGATGAGCGTTTCAGTGCAGCTTCAAAGGGCTTTAAACGACACCAGACGATGAATAAGGCTCTTATCTAGAGAAACCATCGGTCATTTAAAAAATAAATGAAAAAGTTGAAGTTTTATAAGCACAAACGCTCGCCTTGCTCTGTTCTGTGATGCGCGTTCATGACGTCATGTAATACGCAATTACGTTGAAAAGGACACGCTTCTCCTCTGTGTA